>OZ020178.1:7079225-7145760 GCA_963971145.1 Sussaba pulchella
AACGATCCACAGCCAATCGGCCGGACAGCCCTTACGAAGACGCATTTCGTTTTCGTAATGCTTCATGAAGGATTCCGAGGCCGTGTGATGATCGACTATCGTCACGTTCTTCATCTGTCCGACATTCAATTTGTCATTAACCATCCCATTATTATAAACACCTTTCTTTGCAATGAACTTGAGAAAAAAAAAGATTTCTCTTGGAAACTTATTCTTTATAAAAATTTATGTGAAATGCATTATTTATATTATTTTTTCACTAAATCGTTAAATTAACCATTATTGAACGAATGCAAAATTGTAGGAAATACCAATAACGGTCTGAATATTATAAAAATTAAATCACGTTGCCAACTATCGATTTTTGTTCAACCAATTATTTATATAATTGGTTCCATAAACTATAGGCATCGGTCCGGGTGACCCCCCCTCAGATTCTTTTTTTTGGGATGTAGTCCTTGATGACCTATATGTGCCTGAATTTTTTCAGATTTTTTCCTCCATTATTTCGGCTGTAGTAATTAAGGGCATTTCCTGACATTTCCGTTTTTTTTTTTTTCAATCTAATTTCATAGTATTGTATCGCAAAATGAAAATTACACTCAGAATGCATTTCTATGTGAAATTGTCTCAACTTTTTGAAAAAAATATTGATTCTCAGTTTGGACTAACGCAAAACTCTCAAAATCGACCTTTAATAATAAAAAGCTATTTTTCGGCCATTGCGCATGTCTGAAATTTTTTTTCAATATTTCTTTCAGAAAGATGAGAAAATTTCACATATAATACGTCAAATTCACGTTGGGATGTCTGTAAAAACTGCGAGAATCGATGAAAGTTCAAAAATTCAATGATAAGCCAAATTTTATTTTCTCCCTTCAAAATGTATAAATTCTCCTTCAATCCTCTTGAGCTATCGATCATTTTGAATTTTTGTCTTTTAGATAGAAATGCAATGTCTTGACTACTCCCAATATCCTGCAGTGAAAGAAAGTTATACGATTATTTATACAATGAAATCAAAAATAGGCCTTAACATTTCTTGAAAATATTTCTTTAATTGCAAAATAGTTTTCATTCGTTTTTAAAAACTTGAACAATAGAAAAATTCGAAGAATTCGACACAGGCCTTACAATAGCGGAACCTAAGTTATTGCTAATTGGCGTAATGTTGTGAATTGATCGGGTTCCTTTGATTGATTTCGAGTGAGATGCTCGTTCATCTAACGTTGGCTTTAATTCAAAATATTTCGTCCCCTCAACGAACACAACGTCGATATTTGGCAGACTTTGATTTGTCCTCTCAAACAAATCGTATGGTGTGAGAATGTGTTCGTCTGGGTCCATCTGCAACGACCTTTTTCTTGCATTTCGCTTAATGGCCCCTCCCAAACCATCACACGGTCCTTTGCCATCCGCGGTCGCGAAAAAATGCCAATCAGCCTCAATATCGAAATCATTTTCATGATAACATAAATTTGTAAATGCGTTTTTATTTTTAAATTGCTGCGGCGCTCCATCACTGAAGTAGTAAATTCTTTTTACCACATGAAATTTTTTATTTAAGTAAGCTACCAATTCGACTTGAAATAAATGAACCATAACGAAATCGTGTTTGAGACAGTTACGCCAATTAGCAATAACTTAGGTTCCGCTATTGTAAGGCCTGTGTCGAATTCTTCGAATTTTTCTATTGTTCAAGTTTTTAAAAACGAATAAAAACTATTTTGCAATTAAAGAAATATTTTCAAGAAATGTTGCAGGCCTATTTTTGATTTCATTGTATAAATAATCGTATAACTTTCTTTCACTGCAGGATATTGGGAGTAGTCAAGACATTGCATTTCTACCTAAAAGACAAAAATTCAAAATGATCGATAGCTCAAGAGGATTGAAGGAGAATTTATACATTTTGAAGGGAGAAAATAAAATTTGGCTTATCATTGAATTTTTGAACTTTCATCGATTCTGGCAGTTTTTACAGACATCCCAACGTTAATTTGACGTATTATATGTGAAATTTTCTCAGCTTTCTGAAAAAAATATTGAAAAAAAATTTCAGACATGCGCAATGGCCGAAAAATAGCTTTTTATTATTAAAGGTCAATTTTGAGAGTTTTGCGTTAGTCCAAACTGAGAATCAATATTTTTTTCAAGAAGTTGAGAAAATTTCACATAGAAATGCATTCTGAGTGTAATTTTCATTTTGCGATACAATACTATGAAATTAAATTGAAAAAAAAAAAAACGGAAATGTCAGGAAATGCCCTTAATTACTACAGCCGAAATAATGGAGGAAAAAATCTGAAAAAATTCAGGCACATATAGGTCATCAAGGACTACATCCCAAAAAAATTTGAAAAGAATCTGAGGGGGGGTCACCCGGACCGATGCCTATAGTTTATGGAACCAATCATATTTATTCTTCACAAAATAATAGAACGAATTTTCATTGACTAAATGAAATTTCGCTTCAACAATAATTGCTTCCCATTTGTTCAACCAACATGAAAATCAAATTCGCTTCCTTAATGCGAATTTATCATAAATTAATGAACCAAAGTTTTTTTTCTTTCGAGAAAATAAAAATATAAATTATCTTTGTTCGTTAATTACTTGAAAGCTGTATAACACAGCGACGTTCGTTTCTATCATGGCTTTGTCCTTCCACAAAGTTATCGGGCTCCTCGTGTCGAGTTCCATGTGAATCGCTATCGTCTGAAAAGAAAATTAGAAGCATGAAGAAAAAAAAACAACAATGAAAGAATGAATAACCGCTAATAAGCAAAATTGTAAGAACGTGACGATGAGACGATGGATTTTCTTTAAACTTTGTTTTTGTTTAAATATTTTTTTTATCTCGTCGTATTCGTCGGCATGTGCTGAAAAGACATACCTCGAGTAGATTGTATCTCGTGACGTCGCAAAGATCTCGAGCTCCGATTTCGGTGCTCATGTACCAACCGTTGAACGGCGCCGCGGTGAACTCGAGGCCTCCGCAGTCGAAAACCATACCGGAAACAGCAGGCACGGCGAACCATTTTAATTTTAAATCCGCGAACCATTCAAATCTGGAAAATTGTTGACAAAAAATAAGTATTTTATTCATTTATTTATTCATTAATTTATTCATTAATTTAAAAAAAAATTGATAAAGGGTTTATTGATTGTCTGGAATTTTGTTTCACAATCGATGAAAATTTTATTCTACTGACGTGGGATGAATTATCGGAACTTCGAGGACGAGTTCTCCGGGTATGTCGAAGTAATCCGGATCGTGACCGTTCGCGGACAGAACCAGTGGCAAAACATCGAATCTCGTTCTAATACCGTTTCTCGGACCTCGCCAACCCAATTTTATGCACAGCTGCAATTTTTCAAATTATTGCTCATGAAATTATATATCGATACTCGAAGAATAAAATTATTATTATTATTATAAGAAAGGAATGAGAATGAAGAGAAATAGAAAGAGAGGAGCAGAGAAATAATAATTATTATTATTATCATCAATATTATTATGATTATTAATTGGTAATAATAAGAATAATATTATAATAATATTATCATAATAATAATAATAATAATAATAATAATAATTATAATTATAATTATAATAATAATAATGAGTCAGAAAATATTTTGTCTCTTAATGAATATATTTATTATTATTATTATTATATAACGAGAATAATAATAATAATAAGAAATAATGATAGTAATAATAATAATAATTATTATTATTATTATTGTATAATAACAATAATAATAGTTATTATTATTATTATACAATAATAATTATTATTATTATTATACAATAATAATAATTATTATTATTATTATATTATTATTATTATTATTATCATAATAATAATAATAATAATAATGATGAGTCAGAAAATATTTTGTCTCTTAATGAATATATTTATTATTATTATTATTATATAACGAGAATAATAATAATAATAATAACTATTATTATTATTATTATACAATCATTATTATTATTATTATTATTATTATTATTATTATTATTATTATTATTATTATATTATTATTATTATTATTATTATTATTATTATTATTATTATTATGATAATAACAAATAATAATAATAATAATGAGTCTCAAAATATTTTGTCTCTTAATCAATATATTAAAGCTAAAATTTTGTTTGTTTCGAGATTTATCCAGATTCAAACCTTTCATTTACCATACTTAATTATTTTTTTCCATAGATACTTACATCGGTAAATTCGACATTTGTAGGATCACCGATTATAGTGCCATCCTTGTTTTTGTAACCAGCATAAGCAATAAGCTGTTGATTCCAAACTCGAAAATCGTGTTTGCCATCGGTACGTTGCGGAAATATCGTTATGGCGGATCTGCGAAATAAATAAACAATTGGTCGATGGATTTTGAAGCACGAATGTTTCGTAAGCAAAAACGAAGACGAAAAAAAAAATTATATTCTCTCACCTTATGTTGCCCTTGTTAGTACCGTATTTTATGTGATTGCATATAGCCTCGAACATGCCACTCGTCGTTGTCACGTAGCGACAATCGAAGACCTATTAAAATCGTCGATATACATATTTTTTCAAATTACCCCATTTTTTTTCAAATTTAAAAGTCGATAAAAAATTAATTCGGTAATAATAGAAAAGAATATATATTTATGGTAATTTTTCCATTGGTTTTTTCGTTGCTTTTGTTTTCTGAGAATATGGATGGTGTAAAAAAACTTGACGTTCATAATTGTGAGAAAATTAAATGAGAAAGCTCAGTAAATTGAAAGAAAAACTCTTCTGTGCGTTTGATTCGATTATTAATTTTTTTTTCTCGAGTTATTGCGAAGATTCATTCATTGGCAGCAAGATTTTTAATCGGGAGCTGGAATTAATGACGCACCTGCAGTTTGGACCATTGTATACGCCCGATGCAGCGAGCGGCGTTCCGCCAAGCCAATTTCGCTCCGAAAACCAATTCGGTTTCGCTTAATTGATAAGTACCAGTCGACATTACTTCTTTTTGAACGCTGTCCCATCGCAAACGATGAGCATCGCTGTTGACCCTTAAAAAGAAACGAAAAGAAATTGTAATAAACATTTTTTTTTCTATTTCTCATCCGTTTCTTTTTTTCAAATTAATTTTTTAATAATTAATTCAATCTTTTCATTAATTTTTGCGATAGTTTTATAGCCCTTCAATATCTATCTTTTTAATATATTTTTCCAACAATTTATTATTTATATCTCTTTGATTTGTATTTTTTAAAATATATGTTTTCAATAATTTTATATCACTTTTATACGCATTTTTCCTTTTTATTTATCTATACTGTGTTACATATATATTTCAAATTTTTTTTATATGTCTCATGAAACTATTTTTCAATCGTCTTAGATCATTTTTTTCCAAATATATTCGTAAATTGGAATTTTTGTCGTACGCGACCTTACCTTCTTATGGAAGAAAAGTATTGATCCAAAAATTCTTTAGCGTGGAGAAGAATGTCTTCTTTGGTTCGCGGCTCGGTCCCATGAACGGGCAGAGACATTATGCTGCCCAGACACACTTGATTCGAACATAATGTTTTCTGTCCAATCGAAGATGCGGAGAAAAAAAATCACGAAGTCATTAAAAATTCTCGTTGCAACCAATCGGCTAGCATGAAATTTCGTTGTAATTTTCTTCGGAACGTGCAAGCGGGACATGATTGATGAGCAATGGAAAATTATCGGCTCGTTGAAATGCAATTTGTCGTGAGGGAAGAATTCCCAGTTAGAGATGAATTATTACATCGCGATTTACGGATGATTCGATCGTCACGAATCTCTCATCGGAATGATAAAAGTATTACAAAGTGCCAGAACCATGCAATATTCAATTGTTCTTGAAACGAATCATCATTGAATTTCATTTTCCAAGAAGAATTGTATAAAGTGCCTTTTTTCCTTTAAAAAACGTACTAGAAAGAATTTGAATTTGACCGAAAAATAATATTTAAATTCAATTAAAATATAATTTAATCACTTTATGAATTTATTTTTACATATTATCATTGTTGGCATCATGAACATTTTGATTCCTTATTTTTTATTATGATTTCTAATAATAATAAAAATAATAATAATAATTATTATTATAATAATTATAATTAGTTTAATATTTATTTATTATGAATAATAATAATAATAACAATGATAATAATAATAATAATAATAATAATTATTATTATTATGTTATTATGTTATAATAAGTGTTCTATGTTATAATTATTATTATTATTATTATTATTATTGTAATAATAATAATAATAATAATAATAATAATAATAATAATAATAATAATAATAATAATATGAAATAATAATAATAATAATAATAATAATAATAATAATAATAATAATAATAATAATAATAATAATAATAATAATAATAATAATAATAATAATAATAATAATAAAAATAATAATAATAATAACAGTAATAATTTGGTAGGATGGGCGATAGTTCGTTTTCTCGTGCTGCCACTACGTCACGAATTTTCTCCCCCGCACTAAAACTCTATCGATTAATCCTCGAGTTTCCAAAATTACGAATTTCCAAATACAAATTCACACCGTCACAAATAATCATCCCACGAAAAACTACCAACGACTTATCCCATTACAAAATATTCACACACGTATCTATTCAAAGAAATATACCTCATCTTTTTTCAAATTTAATTTGTAGAACGATAAAGCTCACCTCGGTTCCTCTCGGATGAAGAGAATCAAAAGCCTCAGTTTTGTAGATGAGATTTCGCAATTTCGTGGGTTTGTTTTTGGGACAAGGAGGCTGTTCCTGATCCTTCATTCTTAATATCGCTCGGGAAAATTCGTCGTTATCACGTTTGTTTAACCGTCCGTCCGTTTTACGTGTTTTCGTGTGTTTCCGATAAATCGTCGACGGGAGAGAGATTCGTCCGCGTATCTTTCTGCTCGCGCGGTCACGAACGCGAGTTCCGGATGGACGATGGAAACGTCGGCTCGTCGGATTTATAAGGAAGAACACCGAGAATCACCCGACAACGGCTACAATAGTTGCAGCTACAGCGGCAGCATCAGCATCCCTACCCGAGTCAGACGCCACATGCGCGGTTCGACTCCCTCCCATTGATTTGTTCGGAAAATTCTTATTTCCACTCGAACGTTATCAAACGTTCAACCGCGAAATATCATCCCCCCTTTCGGTGCCGAAAATTCATTGAGAACCCAAGAAAGAAGAGAAAAAATTGAATTGCAACTTTTCAAAACCCTGGCATTTGTTTCAGATTTATTAACAAGTTTGAATTTAGAAATTTCGATTTAGGTAATATCCTCGCGGAATATTTTTTGAAGCACGCAATCGCTATCACTGGAAAATTTAGGTACATGGAATGAATAAATACTTGAACAATTTTATTCATTTTTTATAATAATATTGTGGTTATTTATTATGTTGATTAATTTTTGATAAACGATCGATCAAGACGATTAGAAGATGATCGATCTGGGATAATTTTCGTATTTATTACAGTTACTCATAATTAGTATGCAGCTAAATAAGTATCTGTAGTAATAATAATAATAATAGTTATTACTAATATAATAATAATAATAATAATAATAATAATTATTATTATTATTATTATATAATAATTATAATATAATTATTAATATTAATATAATAATAATAATATAATTATATATTATATATATTATATAATATATAATATATAATTATATTATATATTAATATAATTAATATTAATATGGATATTAATATTAATTAATTATTACTAATATTAAAATTAATATTAATATTAATAATAATTAATTAATATAATAATAATAATAATAATAATAATAATAATAATAATAATAATAATAATAATAATAATAATAATAATAATAATAATAATAATAATAATAATAATAATAATAATAATAATAATAATAATAATAATAATAATAATAATAATAATAATAATAATAATAATAATAATAATAATAATAATAATAATAATAATAATAATAATGATAATATTAATATTAATATTAATATATCGAATAAAATTATAATTATAATTATAATAACATTATTAACATAATATTATTATAA
Organism: Sussaba pulchella; assembly: GCA_963971145.1. Taxonomy (NCBI): domain Eukaryota; kingdom Metazoa; phylum Arthropoda; class Insecta; order Hymenoptera; family Ichneumonidae; genus Sussaba; species Sussaba pulchella. The sequence continues at coordinate 7,087,379 of OZ020178.1, forward strand.
AGCAATAATAATAATAATAATAATAATAATAATAATGATAATATTAATATTAATAATAATATAAATAACAATAAATAACTAATAAATAACACAATAACATATAATAATATAATATAATAATAATAATATATGATATTATATATAATTTATATATATTAATATTAATATTAATTAATGTTGATAATAATAATATTATGTTAATAATGTTATTATAATTATAATTATAATTTTATTCGATACCCAAATATGTATAATAATACGAATTAACGCAACAGGTCGCTCTTCGATTTCTCGAAGTTGAAATAAAACAATGCGTTTTTCGTAATTATTGTGTAAAAACCGGAAATTGTGGAAGTTGGTGTGATTATTTTCACTTTAATTTTCTCGTTAAATCTCCATGTTGACCACGAAGTCGAATCACGTGACTTCCGAAACGAGGTTTTCGATACTTGTTGATTGATTTTCCTAGTCTCCTTACGTTACGAGTACGAACGAACAAAGAAAACCGATTGAACCCGTTAATTTCGAGGGATTTGATTACACAAAATTATAATAAATCTTTTTTTTTTTTTCTTTTTTTTAAATCCTTTTCATTTCCGTCTATGGTTTGAGTGATTTCGGTGGAATTTCAATTTATAATCGAACAAACTAAAACCGCGATCGGTCGAAAATTGAGCGTGGGTTTGCAAATTACAAACCTCGTATAAAATACGATCAATTAATATATTTTTTTTTGTTGCTGATAATAATTCGATCGAAGCTGAAACGTGAAATAAATAAATTTAAAAAAAAATGGATAACGACAGTGGTAAGAGAAAAGCCTCGGAATCGCCGGGAGAACCGGATCATCATTCTCGGTTGAATAAATCGAAGAAATCAAATCCAGGAGATTTGGCGACGGCGATGACGTGCAGCGCCTCTGGCGGCGCTGCTTCTCGCGGTTCAGATTTGACCCAAAAATTGGTGGCAATGTGGGTCGGTGGGACTCAAGGTCATCCTTTCAAAACTCAAGAGGTATTGTTATCGTAATTACATGCGTCTCACGATTTTATGTATGGCACGTTTCGTGTGAAATCAATTTTTTTCCCCCCAGATTTTGTGCTGATTTTTTCTTTTTCCCAATTTTTATCCTCGTAATTTTGTTTTGGCAATTCATGTTTTTTTTACAATTTTCTTTTCTGGTTTTTATTTCTTGCAACTTAATTTTCGTGAAATTACGAAAGCAATTATTGTTTTAACAATTTTATTTTACGCTTATTTTTTATCTCTATCTCACGATATTATGTATGGCACATTTCGTGTAAAATTAATTTTTTCCCCCTCAGATTTTGTGCAGAATTTTTCTTTTTTCCAATTTTTATTCTCATAAATTTGTTCTTGTAATTCATGTTTTACACAATTTTATTTTCTGGTTTTTATTTCTTGCAACTTAATTTTCGTGAAATTAAGAAAGCAATTATTGTTTTAACAATTTTATTTTACGCGTATTTTTTATATATATCTCACCATTTTATACACACGTATTATATATATCTCACGATTTTATGTATGGTACGTTTCGTGTGAAATCAATTTTTTCCCCCCAGATTTTGTGCAGATTTTTTCTTCTCCCCAATTTTCATTCTCATAATTTTGTTTTTGCAATTCATTCTTTTTACAATTTTCTTTTCTGGTTTTTATTTCTTGCAACTTAATTTTTGTGAAATTAACAGATCAATCATTGTTTCAACCATTTTATTTAACGCTTATTTTTTCTTGCAATTTTATTTTGCGCAATTTCTGTGTTTTTCCAATTTTATTTGTGTAATTATTATGTTTACAATTTCAATTTTGTTGCATTCGCATGTCAACCGCGATTCGTTTGGCGAAGGTGCGCGAGAGTGTGGCTCTGCGTGATGCTCAAGAAAAGTGCAAGGAAGCTAGGAACGTCGCACAGATGTTTCAGAATAAGATAAATAATGCGGAAGCTGTTATAGTCGATTTGAACAAGACGTTGAAGGCCGAAGAAAGGATCAAGTCCGAATTTATATCAAAGTAAGCCATTGCTTGCTTTTTAATTATCGACAAATTTCCAACACTTATGTAATATTTTTCAGTATTTTGTGAATTTAGATGCGTCTATTTAATCTTTGTACTTCCGTTGTATAAGTTGACATTTCGGAATAGATCGAATTATTATTAATTGTTTTATTCAACTATTTTCTTTTATTTTCCAATATTAAAAAAAATAATAATCATGTTGGCAAGAAGCTTTGATTGGTTGAAAGTTACAATGTGTTTGTTTTTCATTCCAATTCTTGCTTTTATTATTTCTCTAAATTGTATATTATTAAAAAAATTTTTGATTGTAATGGATCAAACAATTTTTTATATTTATTTATTCATTTGTTTTTTGCTTCCCCATAGAGGAAGCTGTTTTCGTGAAAAATTGGGTTTTTTTAGATGTTCACGTAGACATGTTCAGAATGTCCCAAAACGACGAGAAATCACATTTAGAAAAAATGTCTGAATGTATGGGTGTGTGTGTGTTAATATGTAAAATTGGTTAAACGTTTACAACTTGAGAACGGCTTAAGATATGAAGCTGAAATTAATCACACATGTAAAGGGTTCAAGACGCCTTGCTTGATTAAATTTTTCGATAAATCCATGCAGTTCTTTTGGTTTTACGCGATTTTGAAATTCTTCAAAAATCTATTTGCGCTCTCTAGCTCGCACAATTTTCGAGATAACGAGCTCGAATTCAGTAGAATGTTGCAGTATTACAGGAAGATGCTCGGTACTGAATTTGAGCAAAATCCATGTAGTGCTTTTGTTTGTAGAGAATTTTGAAATTTTTCAAAAATTGTCGTGCGATCTCTAGCTCGCGCAATTTTTGAGGTATCGGACTAAAATTTGGTACAAAGTTCCACTATTATCGAAAGATGTTTCGTATTAAATTTAGGCATAATCCATCCAGTCGTTCAGATTTAATGCGTTTTTTAATGTTTTAGATTTAACATGGAATTCGCCATATATTTATTCCGGTCTAGATAGATTCACGAGTGGATTTTATATGAAAACAAGGGTGCAAAATCGAAGCTTGCACATTGCTTCCTTATAATTTTACACATTTGCCGAAGCTTCCTCTATGAGGAAGCCAAAATTGATCGACACATAATTCCTCATGGAGGAAGCTCTGTAAAATGAATAAAATTATGAGGAAGCAATGAGCAAGCTTCGAATTTGCAGCCTTGTTAATTAGTTTTTTTTGTAAAAAATTTATCTCGTCAGGATGAAACTTACCGGAGATTTAGGAGATACGATAATGGAACACATAAACTACATAACCGATACTCTGCAAAGATGTCAGCAACACAAGGATCATCTCTCGGAGATGTATCAAAATATTATAGTCAAGCAGAGAGAAGATTATTGCAGACTGAAGAATCACGAGAAAATATTGCAAAATCGTACGGAAGATCTTCAAAAAACTGTTGCAAATTTGGAAAAGAATTTGGAAAACATTCGTTATTCGGAGGAAGATAAATCGAAAAAGGTATATTTTTTTTATCCACAATTTTGTCTCGTAAAACGATGGATTTTCTGGATCAATGAAAAAATTATTCGGCATCGCCGATCGTCGATTTTCGTATTCAGATGCGATTGGAATTCGAGACGGAACTGACGAAATTTCGCGAGGATTTTGAAAAAACGCGAAAACAATTGGACGCGGTCGTCGAAGAAAAAATGAAGATTCAAACTAAATTGGCCGATAAAGAATCTCACAATCTTGAACTTCAAAAAAACATTGTGGACTATGAGTACGAAAAAAAATGTTCAATCCGATTTTCATTTATTTAATTGGAAAGCAAAATAACGACAATAATTAATTTTTCATCTGTTCTTCGATACATTTACGAAGACATGGGTTGAAGAATCTTAAGGAGCAACTGGCCAAAGCTTCGATTAATCTGGAATCCTACGTGGGCGAAAAATCGAAGCTTGAAAAAGAACTGGCGGATAAAAATCGCGAAGTAAGCATTTTTTGAGGCTTTGCTTTGGAAGCATATCGCCTTTTTCGTGATAATTTTTCGTGGATTTTTTAAATTTGAATTATAGAATGCCAGTATATTTATTTATTTATCTATTTATTCATTCATTTATTTATTCATTTACTCATTTATTCATTTATTCATTTATTCATTTATTCATTTATTCATTTATTCATTTATTCATTTATTCATTTATTCATTTATTCATTTATTCATTTATTCATTTATTCATTTATTCATTTATTCATTTATTCATTTATTCATTTATTCATTTATTCATTTATTCATTTATTCATTTATTCATTTATTCATTTATTCATTTATTCATTTATTCATTTATTCATTTATTCATTTATTCATTTATTCATTTATTCATTTATTCATTTATTCATTTATTCATTTATTCATTTATTCATTTATTCATTTATTCATTTATTCATTTATTCATTTATTCATTTATTCATTTATTCATTTATTCATTTATTCATTTATTCATTTATTCATTTATTCATTTATTCATTTATTCATTTATTCATTTATTCATTTATTCATTTATTCATTTATTCATTTATTCATTTATTCATTTATTCATTTATTCATTTATTCATTTATTCATTTATTCATTTATTCATTTATTCATTTATTCATTTATTCATTTATTCATTTATTCATTTATTCATTTATTCATTTATTCATTTATTCATTTATTCATTTATTCATTTATTCATTTATTCATTTATTCATTTATTCATTTATTCATTTATTCATTTATTCATTTATTCATTTATTCATTTATTCATTTATTCATTTATTCATTTATTCATTTATTCATTTATTCATTTATTCATTTATTCATTTATTCATTTATTCATTTATTCATTTATTCATTTATTCATTTATTCATTTATTCATTTATTCATTTATTCATTTATTCATTTATTCATTTATTCATTTATTCATTTATTCATTTATTCATTTATTCATTTATTCATTTATTCATTTATTCATTTATTCATTTATTCATTTATTCATTTATTCATTTATTCATTTATTCATTTATTCATTTATTCATTTATTCATTTATTCATTTATTCATTTATTCATTTATTCATTTATTCATTTATTCATTTATTCATTTATTCATTTATTCATTTATTCATTTATTCATTTATTCATTTATTCATTTATTCATTTATTCATTTATTCATTTATTCATTTATTCATTTATTCATTTATTCATTTATTCATTTATTCATTTATTCATTTATTCATTTATTCGTTTATTCGTTTATTCATTTATTCATTTATTCATTTATTCATTTATTCATTTATTCATTTATTCGTTTATTCGTTTATTCATTTATTCATTTATTCATTTATTCATTTATTCATTTATTCATTTATTCATTTATTCATTTATTCATTTATTCATTTATTCATTTATTCATTTATTCATTTATTCATTTATTCATTTATTCATTTATTCATTTATTCATTTATTCATTTATTCATTTATTCATTTATTCATTTATTCATTTATTCATTTATTCATTTATTCATTTATTCATTTATTCATTTATTCATTTATTCATTTATTCATTTATTCATTTATTCATTTATTCATTTATTCATTTATTCATTTATTCATTTATTCATTTATTCATTTATTCATTTATTCATTTATTCATTTATTCATTTATTCATTTATTCATTTATTCATTTATTCATTTATTCATTTATTCATTTATTCATTTATTCATTTATTCATTTATTCATTTATTCATTTATTCATTTATTCATTTATTCATTTATTCATTTATTCATTTATTCATTTATTCATTTATTCATTTATTCATTTATTCATTTATTCATTTATTCATTTATTCATTTATTCATTTATTCGTTTATTCGTTTATTCATTTATTCATTTATTCATTTATTCATTTATTCATTTATTCATTTATTCGTTTATTCGTTTATTCATTTATTCATTTATTCATTTATTCATTTATTCATTTATTCATTTATTCATTTATTCATTTATTCATTTATTCATTTATTCATTTATTCATTTATTCATTTATTCATTTATTCATTTATTCATTTATTCATTTATTCATTTATTCATTTATTCATTTATTCATTTATTCATTTATTCATTTATTCATTTATTCATTTATTCATTTATTCATTTATTCATTTATTCATTTATTCATTTATTCATTTATTCATTTATTCATTTATTCATTTATTCATTTATTCATTTATTCATTTATTCATTTATTCATTTATTCATTTATTCATTTATTCATTTATTCATTTATTCATTTATTCATTTATTCATTTATTCATTTATTCATTTATTCATTTATTCATTTATTCATTTATTCATTTATTCATTTATTCATTTATTCATTTATTCATTTATTCATTTATTCATTTATTCATTTATTCATTTATTCATTTATTCATTTATTCATTTATTCATTTATTCATTTATTCATTTATTCATTTATTCATTTATTCATTTATTCATTTATTCATTTATTCATTTATTCATTTATTCATTTATTCATTTATTCATTTATTCATTTATTCATTTATTCATTTATTCATTTATTCATTTATTCATTTATTCATTTATTCATTTATTCATTTATTCATTTATTCATTTATTCATTTATTCATTTATTCATTTATTCATTTATTCATTTATTCATTTATTCGTTTATTCGTTTATTCGTTTATTCATTTATTCATTTATTCGTTTATTCATTTATTCATTTATTCATTTATTCATTTATTCATTTATTCATTTATTCATTTATTCATTTATTCATTTATTCATTTATTCATTTATTCATTTATTCATTTATTCATTTATTCATTTATTCATTTATTCATTTATTCATTTATTCATTTATTCATTTATTCATTTATTCATTTATTCATTTATTCATTTATTCATTTATTCATTTATTCATTTATTCATTTATTCATTTATTCATTTATTCATTTATTCATTTATTCATTTATTCATTTATTCATTTATTCATTTATTCATTTATTCATTTATTCATTTATTCATTTATTCATTTATTCATTTATTCATTTATTCATTTATTCATTTATTCATTTATTCATTTATTCATTTATTCATTTATTCATTTATTCATTTATTCATTTATTCATTTATTCATTTATTCATTTATTCATTTATTCATTTATTCATTTATTCATTTATTCATTTATTCATTTATTCATTTATTCATTTATTCATTTATTCATTTATTCATTTATTCATTTATTCATTTATTCATTTATTCATTTATTCATTTATTCATTTATTCATTTATTCATTTATTCATTTATTCATTTATTCATTTATTCATTTATTCATTTATTCATTTATTCATTTATTCATTTATTCATTTATTCATTTATTCATTTATTCATTTATTCATTTATTCATTTATTCATTTATTCATTTATTCATTTATTCATTTATTCATTTATTCATTTATTCATTTATTCATTTATTCATTTATTCATTTATTCATTTATTCATTTATTCATTTATTCATTTATTCATTTATTCATTTATTCATTTATTCATTTATTCATTTATTCATTTATTCATTTATTCATTTATTCATTTATTCATTTATTCATTTATTCATTTATTCATTTATTCATTTATTCATTTATTCATTTATTCATTTATTCATTTATTCATTTATTCATTTATTCATTTATTCATTTATTCATTTATTCATTTATTCATTTATTCATTTATTCATTTATTCATTTATTCATTTATTCATTTATTCATTTATTCATTTATTCATTTATTCATTTATTCATTTATTCATTTATTCATTTATTCATTTATTCATTTATTCATTTATTCATTTATTCATTTATTCATTTATTCATTTATTCATTTATTCATTTATTCATTTATTCATTTATTCATTTATTCATTTATTCATTTATTCATTTATTTATTTATTCATTTATTCATTCATTCATTTATTTATTTATTTATTTATTTCCATTTAGATACTGAAAATTTCCGAGGACCTTAAAATCGCGGAGACGAAGCACGAACAACAATTCGTCGAGATATCAACGATAACGCAAAAAAATAATGGGTTGAAAGAGAAGTTGAAGTGCGAAATTGATCAGCGACAAACTCTCGCAAAGAATTTGGCAGAGTCGAGTGAACGAAACGAGGAACTGGCGCGACAAATTCAAAAGCTGAAGGACGACAAGGAACAGGCGGTTGTAGAAATGAAGAGAAAGATAGAAAACGCCGAGATGGAATCTCAAAGAATTTTGGCGGAGGCGAAGATGGAAAACGAAGTAAAAAATTATTATTTTTTATTTTTAACAATTAACGGAGAAAATAATTTTTATTAAAATATCTCAATGAATAATAGATGAAGTCCTTTAAAAATTACGATCGAATTCTGCTTCCACAAAATTTACCGTCTTTTCGGTTTTATTTTTATTATTACAATAATTATTCATTCTGATAGCTTCATTATTATTATTATTTCATATTATTATTATTATTATTATTTCATATTATTATTATTATTATTATTTCATATTATTATTATTATTATTATTTCATATTATTATTATTATTATTGTTGTTACTATTATTATTTATTATTTATTATTATTATTATTATTATTATTATTATTATTATTATTATTTCATATTATTATTATCATTAGAAATTATTTTTAGATAGATAGATAGAGTTTTATTTGCACAGCGGTTTTGCTTTTTACAAAAAACAACTTACATTCTAACAATAACTAATAGTACTTTACACGCTCTGTATGTTTTTTTTCTTACATTACTTTCACAGCTCTGCTTCCTCGTTTTGTACATCGCTCTCGATTCTCCTTTCTCTACATGCCATCTCTATTATTCTATAGTACTGACATATATGATATATGTTTATCTATTTTGCCCTTTAGGGTTCCTGTGACTTTTTGCCTCATTGCAGTTTCATCAAGGTTTCTCCCCCATTCCTCTATGTATGCTCTTAAATCATCGTCTGCCAGCTCTCGTCCTCTTTCGCATACGATAAAATGTTCCAGTGTTTCACTCTCAGTCCTGAAGAGCCTACATCCATGTTCACGTTCCCCTTTTTTCCCTGCCCTTCCTACATTCCCACAACGCAGTCTCCCCCACATTTCCTTATCACCAACCCTTGTCTCACGCTCCTCCCAATACTTCCACGGCTTCTCCTCCTGTTCTATTAGCATTATGTACCGATTGTTATAAGTAGATCTTTCTATTCTTTCTCTCTCGCTGTTTATCGTATCATTTTTCAACTTTTCTAGTCCCACCTTATATCGTTTTTCTATCTCTACCGGCGTTTCATTCTCACTAATCATCCTCATCACGTCAGCTATTCCCATCCTCTCTAAAACCTTCTTTAGATTCTTGCCCCACTTTGTCGGCACCCCATTCTCAATACCCCTTAACTCTTCCATTAAACAAATTTTTGGCCACCTGGTATCATTCATTTTTGTTATATCCATGATATATCTAAGTGCCCTTTCTCTTATTATCATCTCCAGCGTTCGTATTCCTAACTCGGTTCTCCATATGTATTTGGGCGTATTTCTCGCTACGCCGAGAGCCATTTTACAGTATTTATTCTGTATTCTTTCGAAGCCCTCTATTTCTCCAAAGCCCCACATCTCTACTCCGTATAATGCTCCTGCTCTCACCATACTTTCCATTAGATATAGTCTATCTCCAATCTGGTGTCTCCCGGCCCTCTTCCATATTCCCCAAACCGCGTTTGCTGCTTAGAAATTATTTTTATTATTATCATTATTATCTTCAAAAAAACCTTTTTCTTATTCTAATATTTATTCTCTTTTTATTAACAAATACCACGAACAGAAATTACAATCGAATCAGGATCGACTTCTGAAAATTCACGTAGAAAAGTACGAATCCTGTCTCGCCGAAATGAAAATTCTCGAAGCTCGTCATCAGAACGAATTGTCGAGAGCCAGCACATCGTCGAGCTCGTCTTTGATCTGTGCAACAACGGAAAATCATCGACTCGAGCAAGAGCTAGGATCTATGAGACGCGAAAAAAATGAATTGCAAGTCGAATTGAAACAAATCGAGGACTTGTTGAAAGCGCACATGGATTCGGAACAACGTCTCAGAGTGAAGCTCAACGAGTATCAGGAAGAGGCTGCGAAATACGCCGCGACTGTCGCGACCGTTCAGACGGAAAAAAAACTCGCCGAGGATGAGAAACAGGAACAAATTGTTAGGATCAAGGAACTCGAGAAGGAACTTTTGAAACTTCAGTTTCACCGAAGCTCGGCAACGGCCGATCAATTACCGGATTCCGGTACGAACGGAGAATCGGAACGCAAGGTGGACGATTATGTTTTTATATCATTTTTATTTTTATATTATTATTATTGTTATTATGATAATTATTATTATTATTTTTATGATCATTATTATTATTTTTTTAATGATCATTATTATTATTTTTTTAATGATCATTATTACTCATATTTTTTGAATCATTATTATTATGATTATTATTATTTTTGTTATTGTTATTATTATTATTATTGTTGTTGTTTTAATCAGAGCAAAAAAATTTTTTTTCATCTTCGGTAAAATTCTAAAACCGGATGCTGCTGCTGGAAGCAAAGATTGGCATCAATTGCATGAAAAATGATATTAGAAATACTTTTATTGCTGAATCGAAATTTCTGTGAAATATTGGAATTTATTGTAATCAACTATTTAGCTGAGTTATTGACAATCGTTGGTGGAATTAATGAATTTTACTGCGGCCAAAGCACAACCCACACACATTTTCTAAATTATTGCTTTATAATTAATCCCATTATAATTTCTGTTGAATATTGTAATTCCCTGTAAAACGATAGATTTTTATATTATTTCCTTATTATTATTTAGGTTATTATTATTATTATTATTTAGGTTATTATTATTATTATTATTTAGGTTATTATTATTATTATTATTATTATTTAGGTTATTATTATTATTATTATTATTATTATTATTATTATTATTATTATTATTATTATTATTATTATTATTATTATTATTATTATTATTATTATTATTATTATTAATATTATTATTATCATTATTATTGTTATTTTATTATCATTCACTTTATTTGTTTATTCGTTGGAAAATAGTGAAAAATTGTCAATCATTGCACGATAATTAATTTGCTTATATAATTTTCGGCTCTATTGTTTTTTTCAAACAGGTCAAAGAACGCGCAAAAAAACCGGCTGCATCGACGAGTTACAAAAGATCAATTCTCAAACGTGATACAAAAAAACGAAAGACTCGATCTTCGCCTCCGTCGCCGACCCCAATCGCGCCACCGGAATCAAATATTTTTGACCCAAAAGTTAGGTTCAATTTCGACTCGTCGTCGGAAGGAAGCCCCGTCAAATTGCCTCGAATCACGGCTATAACAGACGTACGTGCAAAGAAAAAAACATTCAAACTTCGAAAATCATCGAAAAATATTGATCAAACAATTTTAATTAAAAATTTTTCTCATTAATTTTCCCCCAAAGTTTATGGATAGCAGCGATCTTTTCGACCAATTAGTCGGCACCGGAAGAAGCTATTCCCAGCCCATGCAGTCGTCACAAACACCGAATTCCCAAGTACGAATTTAATTGATGAATCAAAAACGATATCTAAACATTTTCGAAAAATTTTTGATGATTCGATTCCTGTTTTTTTTCTTCCAGAGCCAACCGGGAACGAAAAAATTCTTCAAGTCCCGCAACAGCCAGTCGAAGTAATAATTTCGAGCGTTTCTTGGATCATCGAAATTACGATGTAAGAAAAAAAAACAAATTTCCTTGTTTTTTTTAAGTCTATTTTTAATCAGAAATTTATACATTTCTCTACGTACGATTATTCAACAATAATATCTGTTTTTCTTTTTGAACGATTTTTTTTTTTTAATTGTTCTTACAGAGCGCAACGATTTCACAAAAATACACGAAGCTGCGCGAGGCTTCGTTCTAACGAGAGGAAGGAAGAAAAGAATAATATTTTCTTGATAAAATTGTGCGCGATTATTCTAAGCTTCGTTAATTATTATTTTTTTTTATAATTTGATTTTTTTCATTATTGAGGCTAGCGAGGTGAGAGATTTATTGAGGTTTTTCGGACGATCAATCCGTCAGACTGGTTGAACCGATGTCCCATTTCATCGATCTTTCCACAGCCATTTTCCACTTCGAATAACGAAGATCTCGTTCTGTGTACGAGAAAGAAAAATCGTTTCGTTTGATCAAAGGAAAAAAGACGTGAAAAACGAAAAAAAAATTATATTTCACGTTGAAAAAAGAAAAATAATAATGTAATCTTTACCGTCTTCGCCAACGGAGGGTTTGAATTCGGTGCCTTGGGAAACTTCGACGTCGCCGATTTCCATCAAACCTGCGCCAATGGCGGCGAGAATCGCCGCTCCGAGAGCCGTGGATTCGACCATGTGTGGCCTTACTGAAATAAAAATCGAAAAACAATTTTAACTCTCGTGCCGCAATTTTTTTTTTATTGTCGTCGTGGGGTAAAAATTGGATATGCGGAAAATTCGTCTAGAAATAATTCGTCTAGAGCAGTTTGTCTAAAAAACAATTGGTCTAAAAACAGTTCGTCTAAAACAATTCGTCTAATAACAATTCGTCTAAAACAATTCGTCTCAAACAATTTGTCCAATAACAATTCATCTAGAACAATTCGTCTAAACACAAGGTCTAAAAACGGTTCGTCTAAAACAATTCGTCTAATGACGATTCGTCTAAGGCAATTCGTCTTAAACAATTCATCTAGAATAATTCGTCCAAACAAAAGGTCTAAAAACGGTTCGTCTAATAACAATTCGTCTAAAACAATTTGTCCAATACAATTCATCTAGAACAATTCATCTAAAACAATTCGTCTAAACAAAGGGTCTAAAAACGGTTCGTTTAATAACAATTCGTCTAAAGCAATTCGTCTGAAACAATTTGTCTAATAACAATTTGTCAAAAACAATTCGTCAAAAACAATTCGTCTAATAACGATTCGTCTAATAATAATTCGTCTAATAATAATTCGTCTAATAACAATTCATCTAATAACAATTCATCAAGAACAATTCTTCTAAAACAATTCGTCTAAACAAAAGGTCTAAAAACAGTTAGTCTAAAACAATTCGTAAAAAAAAAATCATCTAAAACAATTCGTTTAATAACAATTCGTCTAATAACAATTCATCTAGAACAACTCTTAAAAAACTATTCGTCTAAAAAAAACAGAGAAATAATTTTGTAATACAGAAAGGGAGAACTGGAAATAACCCTGAAGAAGAACATAAAAATCCATATAAAACCCCAGGGTTCACCAAAACTGAAACGTTCTTTCCCTGAGAATTAACGAATTGATATTGTATTAGACAAATTGTATTAGACGAATTTTTTTCGACAAATTGTTATTAAACGAATTGTTTTAGATGAATTGTTGTTAGACGAATCTTTCTAGACGAATTGTCTTAAACGAATTGTTATTAGACGAATTACTGTTAGACGAATTGTTTTTTAGACGAATTGTTTTAGACGAATTTCCTGCAAACCAAAGATTGATTATTATTTTTTCAAATGTTTTTTTCGAACATACCTACGCACGTTCCGGTCAGATCGGCTTGTAACTGCATGAGCAAATTGTTCACCGTCATTCCACCGTCAACCAAGAGCGTCGACAATCTCGTGCTGGAATCTTTGACCATGGCTTCGAGAATATCACGAGTTTGGAAACAAACGGCTTCGAGAGCCGCCCGAATTATGTGATACTGTTGGGTCTCGTCGGTTATACCGCATATAACTCTGTTGGGTATCACAAATTCATATTTATCGATTAATTACTTCAATATGATAATTTTCACGTTTATTTGTTTCACCAAATTTTTTCTTTCTCAAAATCATTAATTCTTCGACAAAATAACGAGCGAAAAGTTAACTCCTTCATCGGGAAATATTTGCAAATCGTACAAAACTGGAGGAACCGAGAAATTACGATGTAATTAGCTAATTGCTCAATTAAAAAAAATTTTCAAAATTTTTTAAAACGAATATTTTGTAGTTTCAATAAATATAAAATAATGATTAGTACGTCGGATAATTATTATTTCAATAACTACGTTCAATTAAATTCTTATTCCCATTCTACAGGAAGTTTCGGAAATAGAAATTCTCAAAATAATAATAATAATAATAATAATAATAATAATAATAATAATAATAATAATAATAATAATAATAATAATAATAATAATAATAATAATAATAATAATAATCAGCACGTCCGATAAATAATTTCTTCAAATAATCATCGTTCTATCAATTTCCAATTTCTATTCTGTCCCTTTCACAAGTTTCCAAAAACGACAATTCCCAAAAAAAAAAAAATATCAATAACAATAATCAGCACATCCAATAAATTAATCCTCCAAAAACACACCAAGAATAATAAAATCACGTCTTCCAAAAGCACACAAAAACTCGACCATCGTCGTTCAATAAATTTCCGAATAATTCGATAAGTCAATCCCCTCTCGTTCATCAATTATTCAGGTTATTTGTTTACCCTCTGGCGTCCTGTTGCCAGTAGGGCGCGTAGAGCCCGGAAAAAGCTGGTACGAAATAAACGTCTCCGGAACAACGAACGCGTTCGGCCAAGTCCTGAGTCTGCGTGACGTTTCCCATGAGTTGCATGTTGTCGCGAAGCCACGACAGTGCCGCTCCGGCAACGGCAATCGAACCCTCGAGCGCGTACGTAGCTTTTTCCTTTCCAAATTTGTAAGCCACCGTCGTTATCAAACCCTGCGTCGAATCTACTTTCTTCACGAACATTTGGATTTAAAAACAAAAAAAAAAAAATGTTCATCGTTAATCACACGATCGTTTGTTCATCGATGACGTTCGAAATAATTTATAATCGCGCGAATTGCTCATTCACCACGTTTCCGGTGTTGTACAGAAGAAAACATCCGGTTCCGTAAGTCGCTTTCGCTTGTCCCGGCCGAAGGCACAATTGACCAAGCAGAGCTCCTTGCTGATCACCCACGCACTGGAAATTCACGAAATTAGTTTGACGAAAAATTGGGGACGAAGTTCCGGTTACAATCGAAGATCTTTGCATTATGTTTTTTCTTTCGAGAATTTGATGAATTTTAGAAAGAATTGAATTCGTGAAGAATATTGATTAATTGGTAAATATTATATAATAATAATATAATTTATTATTATTATTATCATAATTATACTAATAATTATTTACATTTTCACCAAAAATTTCTGTTTAACAAAATTTGTCAGGAATATAATATATAATACGTTAATTGAATAATAATAATAATAATAATAATAATAATAATAAAAATAATTTCTAATAATAATAATAATAATAATAATAATAATAATAATAATGACAATATTAATAATAATAATAATATTAATAATAATACTAATAATAATAATAATGATAATATTAATAATAATAATAATAATAATAATAATAATATTAATAATAATAATTATACTAATAATAATAATAATGATAATATTAATAATATTAATAATAATAATAATAATGTTAATATTAATAATAATAAAAATGATGATAATAATAATAATAACAATAACAATAATAATGATAATATTAATAATAACAATAATAATAATAATAGTAACAATAAAAATAATAATAATAATAATAATAATAATAATAATAATAATAATAATAATAATAATAATAATAATAATAATAATAATAATAATAATAATAATAATAATAAAAATAATAATAACAACAATAATAATAAATTTAATATTCTAATTATATTATTATTATTATTATTATTATTATTATTATGTATCTATTTATTTATTATATAATACATTTTTGACAAATTTGTTCCTTACTTAAATCATGGTTCCCTACAATTTTGTAACATTGCGGAACTCGTCAATAATATAATATTTGTATTTACTTAAATATATATAAATGGAACCCGAAGATAGTTTGGTAGATAACAGCGGTTTTAATTTTTTTCTTAAATTGAAAAATTCGATAAAAACTTACACCGGAAATAGGTACTCCAGCGAGAATTTTGGGATTCGATACGCGTCCATAAATCTCCGAACTCGAACGTATTTCGGGAAGCATGCTCGGTGCAACGCCGAAAAAACGAAGCAGCACGGGATCCCACTTCAACGTCTCGATGTTCATCAACATTGTTCGAGATGCGTTCGAAACGTCGGTCACGTGAAGCTGACCTTCCGAAAGATTCTAGGAGGAAAAAAAAGATGAGGAACAAAAAAAAAAGAATAATTCGCCGCTGGAATTCGAGAGAAACGAAGAAGTTTTGCGATCGCGTACCCAAATTATCCAAGTGTCCACCGTTCCGAAGGCGCATTTTCCAGCCTCGACGGCTTGCTTCACTTTGGGAACGTTGTCGATCAGCCAGCGTATTTTCAAAGCGCTGAAGTACGGAGACAGAGGTAAGCCGCACAGCGGTTTGACGTAGTTTTTGTTTCTCGTTTTATTCGGAATGGTTTCGAGAATGTCGTCTAGAGTAGTCGTTGTTCTCATGTCCAACCAGACTGGTAGGATGGTAAAGATAAAATTATTGAATCCCGCGAAGATGGGTTCGACACATAATTGTCAATATTTGCATATTCATTCGATAATTAATTTATCACCAATTGCGTTACGGGAGTCGGTGATAAAACATCTAATCGGAGGCCTAAATTATTTCAAGTAATTGGTTTTTCAATCGTTCTTGATCAGTTTTGCCACAATTTTGATGGAAAATAATTTTTGAATGACTGACAAAAACAATTGTAGTATAAAAAATAATTAATTAATCAATTGTTAAATAAAAATTAATTGAATCAAATTAATTGTTAAATAAAAATTAATTGAATCAAATTGATTGTTAAATAAAAATTAATTGAATAAAATTAATTCTCAAATAAAAATTAATTAAATTAAATTAATTCTTAAATAAAAATTAATTGAATCAAATTAATTGTTAAATAAAAATTAATCGAATCAAATTAACAGATTGATAAAAAATTCTATAAATTGTAATTTAGTTGCATAAATTGTTTATTATTAGCATTATAAATTATTAATCTGGGATAAGGATAAACAAAAAGATAATTTTGACGTACCTATAGCGTTATGCAGAGGCTCTCCGGTTTCCTTGTCCCAGACGAGAGTTGTTTCACGCTGGTTCGTTATTCCCACCGCTTTTATCATAGATTTGTCGATACCCATGTCGGCCAATTTTTCCACCGTTTTTTTTATGCACTCCAACACTGCCTGCAATATTTCTTTGGGATCCTGCTCCACCCATCCTTCCTGAGGATACTTTTGCTTTATCTCTATCTGATGCGAAGCCACGACCTTTCTTCGAGGTACGTCGAACACCTAAATCAACCATAATCGAACTATATTTACCAAAAAAAAAAATCTCTTCACCAAAATATGATAAACTATACTCTGAATAAAACCAATCAAACATAAAACAAGAAATATAAACAAAAATAAATCATAAAATACAAAATAAGTATTTTTTGCATTTTCAGATTTAAAAGAAAAAATTATTTTTTTGATAGCGCAAACGACAATTGCTGATTATATTTTAAATTGTCAAAATACTAAACAACTTTGATCCAAATTGTCCGTAATTGCAATCTTGCGACGCAATACGCGTTAATTAACGACAAATTTGTGACAAATAATTTCTATTAAACCGAAAAAAAAATACGAATATCTGCATAAACGTTGATTATCCCAAGATCGTACCAAAAATCTTGCACTGCTGGTACCCTCGTCAATAGCACCGACGTAATAACTCGGTTGTTTGACGTTTTCCGGCATCGCGACTGACAATCAACAATCTCGCGGAACGTTCAAATTTTTCTCAAATATCAATATCGAATAAATTATATCGGTCAAATACAATTTTTTTTCCAACGAGAACTTTTGGTCTCGTCGTGCAAAGGCGATTCAACCTTTGTCGCTTATCAAACTCGTCGTTACGTAACGTAAATTAGCAAAAATTATTTGCCAATAGCGACCGACTGATGCAACAATATTTTTTTGATAAGATTTAGAAAGGCTCGATTCCGAATTTTTCTTGCGACGTCTACAATGCGCGTCTTGCGACTTCATCGTTTTGCGTTTGCGTTGATTTATCGTCAAACGATTACGGAGTACAAATTTTCATCGTTGATTAGGAAACTTTTAATTGTAAAAAAAAAAAAATTAAAAATAAAAGGGCAAAAATGTTAGTTCGGTCTTTCGTGGCGCGTAGGTCGAAACATTGGCAATGGGTCGACCAATGACAAGACGAGACCATAACAGTTGACCATGAACCCTTAAGGTGATGCGATTGCGATGTGAAGCTCGTTTGTGAGATAGCGCACTCGGAGGCTGAGACAGAGATTGATCTCTGGCTGAGATTCCGCACGAGAATGAGAGAGAAAGAAAGAAAAATATGTAGCACATCACGTTAAGGTGATGTGCTACTTATCGTTTGTCTCTCTCATACAACTTTCCAGTGCGAGAGACAGATGAATCTTTTGCAAAGCATTTTTCTCCGCTATCGTTGATTTTTTGGATTAAAAACGAGAACGATTGACTGCACAATACAAAGATGCAGTCAACTGTTCTTGTTTTTTTTTTAAAGATCGATGGCGGCAGAGAAAAATGGTTTACAGTTTTTCGTTACCGACCGAGCAGCTGCACATCGTCTCAAGATCTGACCGAAAGTCTGACCAAGAGAGTCCGACGTTCGAATTGTTGCGATTTCGTCGTGGACGACACTTTAAGAGAAAGGGCTACTGCTCGGTCGGTAACAGAAAACTGTAATGTAATGTTTGGGGCCCCAATTGTTGTGTCTAATAAAACTTGGTATGGTAGACCTGCGGCTCAGAATTTTGCGGTCAACCGTTCTCATCTTTGATCCAAGATATTAATTGTGGCGACAAACAACGGTTTGCCATGATTGCAGCTGTCTCTCTCGCACTCACCGATGTAGCCCATCGCCTTGAGACGATTACACGCGCGCCATCTGCGACGTGCAGCGCGCAATTACGCGGTCGGTAACTAAAACTGTAAAATAAGGGGGAAAAAAAAATCCCTTATTTATTTCGCTTCTTCGATGGTCAAAAATCGTTATCAACGATTATCGATGAAAATCAATGATTCAAAAATCCAAAAGCCGTCTTCGCATAATCGATGAATCATTTTACAAGAAACAAAGTCAAATTTTGTAGTTTTTTTTTTTAATTCCAGTGCAACATCGAAAGTCGAGGATAATTTTTAAACCACTGAATAAGAAAATTCTTACAATCAAACGAAACAAAAAAGAAAGAAAGAAGGAAGATAAAAACATGTGTAAAATTCGTTCGATAAGATTTTTCCCGCCCTTCGATCGTTCGGAAATAGGGCGGGGCGGACGTGCGGTGTAAGAAAAAAGATAAGTGAAAATAAAGAAATAAAATATCGCTCGACGAAGGTTCTAGGGTGCATTAAGATGGTGACGTTTCGGCCTGTGTTGGCAGTAGGGAAAATATAGCCAGCAGTGAGTAACCAATGTTGCCAGATATCCACGAAAAGAAGCCTCGAGAACTCATTCGCAAAGAATAAATCTTCCCCATTCACCAATGATATTCCCACAAGTAGAAAAAAAATTCCCCGGCTGCGGCAACGAAGCGAATCAAACAACATTCACAAAACTCGACATGTCTCCTTTTATCGGTGATAAAAAATAATTTTATCAATGACAGCTCGTCGATGTTGCTCGGATGGGGATTTGAAATTTTGGCGGGAAAACTGATTTTGAGGCCGGGGAAAGACCTTTGACAGGTGGGGATGGTTAAAGTTACGCTATTGGTTCGCTCGTAGCTCGTTTCGCGATAAAACACCAGACAGAGGCCGCTGATTGGCCGGATGCTGCGTAAAGAAACGGGAGGGGATGAGGACACGCCCCCACGCGTGGGATAAATCTCTCAAGATTTGGCATCACTGCGTTTTCAGCGGGGATGACGTTTCGGTGTGTTGGCAAACTAGGGAAAATATTAGCCAGTGTGAGAGCCTGCGATCGCGAGGCCCCCCGAAGTCCGGATCAGTGCGATCACGTCTCATTTCACTTTGCGTTACCGGTAAGGAAAGTCGTGGCCACATCCACGAATCAGACGGTTATCAAGCCAAAAAAAACCTCTCTTACGATCCGTAACCATCTTCGCCACACGGCGATATTCCCATACCCACGATTTCATCAATTTCTCATCCATACGCATCCCTTCCCGATCTCCCCTCCGTCCCTTTCCGCATCGCGAATACCAAGAAAAAATCATTTTCGTGCCTTCGATCGAATTAATTCGGTTTATTACGTTTTTTTTTTTAATTAATTCATGGATATTGGATATTTTTTTGACGCGTAAAAATCGTTGTTGGATCGGATGAAAAAATACGATAGAAAATTCGACGATATCTGAGTGGGAAAATTTGCGATGTTCCAGGTGGATCACTAAATAAACTGGCGACGTAATAAGCGTGGTGTTGGCCGGATTTCACGAAATACGGTAGAGTGAGTATATTATTATTATTCATTTACTTATTGTCGTTATTATTATTATTATTATTGTTTTAATCAGTGTCGAAGAAATTTCTAACGTCAAGCAGTGGATCAAATAGATTTTCTTCTTCCCACATTTAACCCCATTTTCGTCGTTTCCATGCGGAATACTCGAATCATTTTTTTTTTCCCCTCGTCATTCGTTCTTCAACCTTTTTTTTTTTTCGTACTTGTTTGGAATAAATAGAATTTTTTTCTTCGGTTTAATTGAATCACGCGTTTTAAACGACGATTAGATCAATTCAGTTTTGGGGAATGTCGTCGCGAGTCGACGTCGACGATGGTGATGGAAATTGGTACGTGCGTGGGTGGAGAAATTTCGTTGACGCAGACGAGAAAAAAAATGACAAAAAAAAAATAATAACGAAATGAGAAAAAGTAGACGATAATTTTGGGTGAAGATGGATTAAAAATAATGAAGAAAAAAAATAATTTATGCGCGTGTGTGGGCTCGCACGCGTGCATCTCGACGATTTTGGTGCGGCTATGGGCGACGATGGGGGAGAAGGGGTGGATGAGGGATTTGGCTGGGGCGAGTGAGAGCATCCGTCGTGTCAGTCGCCGCTGGACGAAGAGGTTACCAATCTCTCGTGACGTGTCAAACTCCATTCCATATGGTGCCGCGGCTTCCGTTGGTCATTGACATGCTGGCATTTAACTACATTTTTTAAACTTCATTTAAAAAATTTTTTTTTTAATCATCAACGTAACGTAATCGTATTTCGAAAAATAATGAATAATTTTTTTTTCTCGAAATTTATCGAGGTTTACGTTGAATTTATGAATTGAATTTTTTTGGGTTTTTTTTTTGGAGGAGAAATTTGCTGGCATTTAACTATATTTTTTAAACTTAATTTTTTTTTTTTTTAAATTATTATCAACGTAACAAATAAATCGTATTTCGAAAAATAATGAATAAACATTTTTTTTCGAAATTTATCGAGGTTTTTATTGAATTTATGAATTGAATTTTTTTGGGTTTTTTTTGGAGGAGAAATTTTTTGTAACGCGATAATGCGGAATTTTTGAGGTAATTGAGAGTGGAGGGGGCTTGATTTGGAGAATTTTAATTAGAGTTTTTTTTTAGGGAGGGGGATTTATGGTTGAAGAAGTGGATGGCTGATATGAGGCGGTTTTTTTATTTTTTATTTTTAAATTTGATGGTCGTATTGGCCCGAGGGGTCGGAGAGACGGAGACTAATAGCCTCTAAATATAGAAAATAATCTGAGCTGGGGAAATATCCCAAAGTCGATGCTTTGAAATCGAGGTTTTTGAGATCATGCACCAGGAAAGTTGTAAATCTGAATAAGAAACGATCGATCGAGGAAAAATTTTACGCTTATTTTAATAATCCTTTCGAGTGTTTTTTGCACGATGAATCAATTGATTTATTTATTATCGGCGACTCGTTTTCGAATGATTTATTCGACGGAATCGGAGTACTTGAAAATTTGTTTTTCTTTTTCTTGCGTCTCCAGTGCTACTGTAAAGACTAGGCACGAAACAGGACAATCCCAAAATGCAGCAGCAGCAGCAGCCAGTGATGGAGGAGGGAACGGCTTACGAGCCACCCACCTACGACGAAACATTCCCCGTCCTTCCGGGATCGGCGTCAAACTCCAACAATCTTCATGCGCAGCCTACTATAAACAATAACATGCGCGTCGGTTGTTCGGTTATTACTCAAGTAAGAGATTCTATATTTTCAATTGACGAACTTTCTCTCGTTGTTTTTGCATTTTATTGAATTTATCCGTCGTAATGTTTGCACAACTTTTTAGCAATCGCAGTAACTGTGATGATAATTCATTCTAAAAATCGATGTATTAATTAATTAAATCGAATACTGACAATCAATAATTATAAAAAATGATTAGTGATTATTCTAATAAAACTTTGTCATTATTATTATTATTATTATTATTATTATTATTATTATTATTATTATTATTATTATTATTATTATTATTATTATTATTATTATTATTATTATTATTATCATTATTATTATTATTATTATTATTATTATTATTATTATTATTATTATTATTATTATTATTATTATTATTATTATTATTATTATTATTATTATTATTATTATTATTATCATTATTATTATTATTATTCGTATTATTCTTATTATTCTTATTATTATTATTATTATTATTATTATTATTATTATTATTATTGTTATTATTATTATTATTATTATTATTATTATTATTATTATTATTATTATTATTATTATTATTATTGTTATTATTATTATTATTATTATCATTATTATTATCGTTATTATTATTATTATTATTATTATCATTAGTATCATTATTAGTAATATTATAAGTATTATTATTATTATTATTGAAATTTCAATTTGCCATTTATTTATTTCTCATTTAATTTTCACTAAAAAAATCAATAATTATTCACCTTTGATAATTAATTGATTCTTAATTGCTGCCAGATCAATCAATAATTCATTCATCGATTAACTTTTTTATTCAATTATTATTATACTATATATATTATTATACTAATAATATTAATATATCATTACTTCTTATTACTATCATCAATCATAAATTTAAATTCGTCATTTTCGTATTTCCAATTTTATTTTCACTAAAAGATCAATAACCACGATTGTTTATTAACCACCGCAACCTCAGTTAATTATCAATCATCGTAAATCACTCAACAATTAATAACATCTGTTATTATTACCATTATTATCATTGATATCATTACTTTTTATTATTATCATCAATCATAAATTAAAATTCGTCATTTTCGTATTTCCAATTTTATTTTCACTAAAAAATCAATAACCACGATTGTTTATTAACCACCGCAACCTCGGTTAATTATCAATCATAGTAAATCACTCAACAATTAATAACATCTGTTATTATCATCATTATTATTATTATTACGTCTATTTAATTATTCATTTTCTCGATCGTTTAATCGTTAATAAATTCGTTGTCGTTTCAATCAAAGGTTTTTCACGTGCCGTTCGAAGAGCGAAAGTTCGATCACAGCGACAAATTCGGCGAGGGTGAATCCATGCGCACGTGTCAGGCTATAATGCGCGAAACTCGGGCTCACATAGAAATGTGCTCGTCCAAGAATCAATCGTTGACGTTCGTTCTAAACGGCAAACAAAACGAGGTTTTGGAAGCCAAACGTCGAATACTCGCGACTTTTCAGACTCAAGCGAACAAACAAATAACCATTCCCAAAGATCATCATCGTTGGATACTCGGCAAGCAACGACAACGATTGAACGAGCTTGAAAAATATACCGCAACGAAAATAATATTGCCGGGTTTGGAGGTACAATCGGATATCGTTACGATAATCGGAACGAAGGAAGGAATTGAAAAAGCCGAACACGAAATGAAAGTCATATCCGATGAACAGGTAAAAATTTTAATTTATAATTGAACTGTTTTTATTTTTTTTCGTTCGTATATTGCAGTTTAATTGATTGGGAGAATTTATTTTATTAGTTTTTTTGATGGAAGAAATTTATTTAAACAGTTTTTGATGGATTAATTAGGTTTATTTTTAATTCGATTCGAATTTAATTTGATATCGACTGACAACGGGAATGCGGAACAAAATTATATTTTCTTGCATGAGATTGATTTTGTAAACGGGCAAATTGCTGATTTTTTTAACGATAAAACCGAGCAAGTTTTCCACGTAAAAATAAATATTGACTATGAGTTTGATAACGGAATTTTAGATAAATCACTGAAGATTATTGAGTGGAAACGGATTAAAAATTTTTTTATCATCCACCAAACGTCCACCAAACTATTTGTAATAGTAATTTTATCTGAGAAAATTTCTATGTTTTTTAAAAATTTATTTTTAAATATTTATTCGTTTATTTTCATTTATTTTCATTTATTTTTATTTATTTTAATGAATTTCGCGTTCGGTTAATTGATGTGAATATTATTTATGACGTTATTGATTCGTTCGACAGTCGAGAAAAGCTTTTGAACGGGTAAGCGTGCCAAAGATCTATCATCCGTTCATCTGCGGTCCGCACAATGAAAATTTGAACGCGATGATAGCCGAAACAGGAGCGAGAATAAATATTCCACCGCCGTCCGTCCAAAACGACGAGATAACCATTGCCGGGGAGAAGGAGGGTGTCGCAGCGGCCAAACAAATTATCGAAAAAATCCATGCGGATATGGTAAGAACTCGAATTATTACATTATAAAAATGAAAAAAAAAAAAAAATGAGTAACCCAAATAAAATTTCATCATTTAAATTAATTTTAAAAAATTTCGACTTAAGAATTTACAATCGATATTTTCAATGAGTAGTCGTTGAAACAAAATAGGATGAATCGTCGTTTGATTATCGTCGTTCGAAATAATTTATCGAAGATTTAAAAATAATAAAGAAAATCGCAATTTTCGTTGAAATTTTGAAATAAAAAATTGTTGAGACTGAGCCTAATTGGGTATTAAAAAAAACTCAGTGATATTTAGGAAATATTTCGAGCCAACGGAGATAAAATCCACAAAACCTTGCAATTATGCATTGATTTTTATATTCATTTTTATTTGACATCATATTTTTATTTTTCGTTCTTTCTCGTCGTCTGAAAAATATATTATTGAAAAAACTAGGAAAAGAGATGCACGACGGTGTCTGTGGAAGTGCCAAAAGCGCAGCATAAGTACGTGAAGGGTCATCGTACCGCCACGATCGCTGCGATTCTGCAACAAACTGGAGTAAGCGTGGAGGTGCCTTCGTCGGATTCGCCAATCGGTACGATAACGCTTCGCGGGCCTCAGGAAAAGCTCGGACAAGGTAAATACATCCCCATCCTCGTCCCCCAACCCTCGATTGCTCCAAATTGGCTGCAAAGAAGAAGAATTTTAAAAAATGACTTACAAATATCCAAAAAATTTAAAGAAAATGCTCAAACGAAAAAAAAAAATAATTATGACAATTTAACATCGATAGAATATTATTATTATTATTATTATTATTATTATTATTATTATTATTATTATTATTATTATTATTATTATTATTATTATTATTATTATTATTATTATTATTATTATTATTATTATTATTATTATTATTGTTATTATTTTTATTATTGTTATGATTATTATTATTATTATTATTATTATTATTATTGTTATTGTTATTATTGTTATGATTATTATTCTTATTATTATTATTTTTATTATTATTATTATTTTTATTATTATTAATATTATTAATATTATGATTAATATTATTATTATTATTAATATTATTATTATTATTATTATTATTATTATTATTATTATTATTATTATTATTATTATTATTATTATTATTATTATTATTATTATTATTATTATTATTATTATTATTATTATTATTATTACTAATATTATTATTATTATTATTATTATTATTATTATTATTAATATTATTATTATTATTATTATAAGTTGATAACAATTATTTTCAATAATTTTTTCACTTGTTATTTATATCAATTATTATTATTAATTTTTACTTGATTTGTTTTAATAATATTCTGATTTTCAATAATTTTTTCACTTGTTATTAATTACAATTATTATTATTAATTTATACTCGATTTGTTTTAATAATATTCTGATTTTCAAACATTTATTCGACAGCTTTGGACAAAGTTTACGAAAAAGCCAACAGCGTGCGCACGACGTCGGTCGAAGCACCCGCGTGGATTCACAAATACATAATCGGTCGTAAAGGTGCCAATATAAAAAAAATAACCGGAGATTTGCCAAAGGTTAACATCGAATTTACGGTGAAGGAGGATAAGATAAAGATCGAAGGACCGCCGGACGAGGTGGAAACGGCTCAAGCGGAACTCGAGACGGTTGCTCGGGATCTCATCGAAAAACTCACCTTCGTCGAGCTTCCGGTCGATCGAAAATACTTTAGATACATTATCGGAAAGAATGGTGCCAATGGTAAATCCTCGAAATCTAAATTGCAAAAACTTTATTTAAAAAAAAAAAAATTTAAAAAAAAATTGCCATAAATTATTCGATAATTATTAGCTTTATCAATTTTTTTTCTATCATTTATTTTTCATTTATACCTTCTATTATTATTCAGATAAATCATTTAATCATTTTTCGCATTATCAATTTTTTTTTCTCACCACATTAAAAAATAATAAATTAATCCAAATTAATTCGCTTGAAAAAATTCGGCAGTTAATCGATTGAAGGAAGAATCGGGCGTAGTGATAAATATATTCGAAACCGATGGTTCCAACACGATTCGCATCGAGGGAAGTCGAGAGGGCGTCGTACAAGCCGAAAAGGTTAGTTTTATTATTTTTTAAACCGTTTCATTTATTATTATCATTTTTTTGTCTTTGAAAAAATTGATTATGGCTCGAACGATTATCGATTGAATTATCTTGGGTTTTTTTTTCATTGTCTCAGAAACTATTGGAGATGGTTGACAAATTGGAGAACGAGAAAGAGAGAGACGTGATTATAAATCATCGTCATTATCGCGCTTTGATCGGCAACAAAGGCGACAATATCAATCAGATACGGGATAAATTCAGTCAAGTGCAGATTATTATTCCCAGTCTCGGGGAAAAAGCGGATATCGTCAAGATCCGAGGTCCCAAAGAGGCCGTTGACAAGTGCCATAAACATTTGATGAATATCGTCAAGGAACTCGACGAGAATTCTCACGTTATCGAATTTCCGCTTTTCAAACAATTTCACAAGTTCGTTATCGGTCGAGGTGGCGCCAATATTCGCAAGGTAAGCTCTCCCTTTAAAAATTAATGCTTCGAAGCATTGATAAACCATTCAACGTATAACATTGTATATCAGGATGGACCTTAATAGGGGTGTTGACGAATTTCGACGAGTGCACCCCCCAGATAGGTTCGAAATAAATTTCAAAAAATATGTGCAAAACCCAAGCACTGTAGTCCAATGAGAAGACGTGCCTGTAAGCTCGTTTTGTTTCCCATTTGAATAAAATGGGATTTTCAGACTAATTCAGTAATTATTTTTTCGTGTTGTACCTAAGCACGGAAAAAATTCTTTATTCACATAAATCTATTGTTAATGGGTATAACTACTCGTACATTTTTTTACAAGACCTAGCCTGTATCAATTTGTCGTCGTGTATAATAGAAGGGGGGTGGGGAGCGTAAGGGTTGTGATAACGTCTTGTAAAAAAATTTTACACGTAGATATACCAATTAAGAATAGATTTATATGAATAATATTTTTTTTCAATGCTTCGGAGCACTTCCAAAAAATAATGACTGAATTAGTCTGAAAATCCCGTGTTATTAAAATGGGAAACAAAACGAGCTTACAGGCACGTCTTCGCATTGGACTACAGTGCTGGGGTTTTGCACATATTTTTTTTAAATTTATTTCGAACCTATCTGGGGGGTGCACTTGTCGAAATTCGTCAACACCCCTATTAAGGTCCACCATATTGTATGTGTAATAATATATGGAAATAAACTTCCAAGTAATGAACGAGTATTAGATGTTTTTTTATTTTTATTTTTATTTACGTAAAGTAAAATTGTTTGCAAATAAAAGTGTTTCTTTGGTTGTTATCACCTGTTTTTTTGAATAAGTTTTAGCAATTTTAGACTGTAATTTAATCTTTAAAAGGTTATTAAAAATTTAATAATGTAATTTCAATCAAATGGGAAATTTCAATCGCTTGGAGGCTCGTCTTAATTTCTCGCCACTTTAATCCAGAATTTTGTTTTTCATATACCTTGAGTACTATATCCACCGGAGTACGAGAGTTTTGAAATTCCAAAATGACCGTATTAAAGGAGACAACCCGATATTTATATTAAATGAGAATTGAAAATTTTCTTTTCACAGATTCGAGAAGAAACCAACACGAGAATAGATCTGCCGGCGGAGGGTGTGAACAGCGAGGTTATTACCATAATCGGCAAGAAGGAAAACGTCGAGGAGGCCAGAGACAAGATTCAAAAGATTCAAAACGAATTGGTGAGCAATGTTCGGCCTTGATATCTCTCTGGACGACGAAACCGACGATGCGAAATTATTTAACGCCCCACACCACGGTTCGAGCGCGGGACGTGGGTGTATTTTTCGTAATTTTTTTTCAAGCAAACTATGAATTGAAATTTTTTTATCAATTCTCGTGATCGATATATACATATAGAAGAGTGTAAAAAAAATTATTTGTTCTAATATACAGCACTGTTTGCGGTATACGCCTCCTCCAAAAGTGCACTCCGGCGAAATTGTTGCTCGGCGGTTGACAACGATTAAGCCATACGGTTCATTTGAAAAATAAAAAAAATATATATTCAGAAACTAGACATTTAGGTTTACATCACCACGTAGGGAAAAATCGATATCACAAAAAAAAAAAAATGGCGGACCAGCGAATTTTTTTTTTTCAAATTTAACGAAATTTTTTCATTGTTTATATAAAAAAAAAATAGAAGCGGACCTTTTATGGGAAAATCGCTACGTGGCGACGTAGAGACTGGTTTTTCGAACATTTTAAGACTCGGCCCATGCAAATTGGATGTATAGTTTTTTTAATATCCTGTCAACCAGGTTGAAAAAAATAGTTTCGAGAAAAACGCGTTCAAAAAAAATTTTAACTGTTGTGTGGCTTTGAAAAAAAAGTTTAATTTTGTTTTTTCAGAGCAACATCGTCATCGAAGAAATATCGATTCCACCGAAATTTTACAATTCTCTCATTGGCACCGGTGGCAAATTGATTCACTCGATAATGGAAGATTGCGGTGGCGTTACGATAAAATTTCCCCTCGCCGATAGCAAGAGCGACAAGGTAATAAAAAATCAAAGGAATATTTAACTTCATTCCCTATTTTTTCAACGTTTCAGTCATCATTATTTCCTTTTAATTCATTAAATTTAATAAAAAAATTATGACACAAATAAATCAACTCAATAAAATATATTTTAGTTGATTTATTTTCGATTGAATCGTTTGATTAAAGATGAATTATTCTTAATTAAGGTCAGCATCAGAGGCCCGAAGGACGACGTCGAGAGAGCCAAGCAACAACTTCTCGAACAAACTAACGAGAAACAATTGTCG
Source organism: Sussaba pulchella (assembly GCA_963971145.1). NCBI lineage: Eukaryota > Metazoa > Arthropoda > Insecta > Hymenoptera > Ichneumonidae > Sussaba > Sussaba pulchella. The sequence continues at coordinate 7,117,313 of OZ020178.1, forward strand.
AGTTTTTCCGACACTGTGCGTGCCAAAGCCGTACATCATAAATTTATCATCGGCAAACAGGGTGCTAATATTAGAAAGGTTCGTCTAAGTTTAAAAAAAAAAATAAGAAAATAATAAAAAAACCAGAAATTCAACTCGAATCGCATTTTTCGAAAATAATATCCGTTAATTTTCTTTATAATTTGTCTAATTTTGTTTTTTTTTCTTCGTTCAATCGCAGATTCGAGAAGCTACCGGAGCTCGAATCGTCTTTCCCACAGCCTCCGACGAAGATAACGAGTGGATAACTATAATAGGAAAGAAAGATTCCGTCGAAAAAGCCAAAGCCGAACTCGAATCCATGATAAAAAATATTGTAAGTTCTTCGAACATTTTTTATTCGTTTTATTTATTAATTTTTTTTTTATTCATTCTTTTTTTTTTTAAACAAATTTGCGATTGTTGAAAGCTTTGAATTGCAAAGTTATTGAGTTAAATATTTCGTGCAGGATAACAGCATAGAGGATGAGATCAGCGTTGATCCTAAACATCACAAATATTTCGTGGCTCGTCGGGGTGGCGTTTTGTATCGCATCGCCGACGAATGCGGGGGAGTACAAATTTCTTTCCCACGTGTTGGCATGACGAGCGATCGCGTAACCCTTAAGGGACCGCGTGATTGCATCGAAGCCGCGAAGCAGCGTATACGAGAAACCGTGCAAGAACTCGTGAGTAATTTCTCGTTGATGGATATTTTTTTTTTTTTCATTTTTTTATTTTTTTTTTTTCGTTTTATTGGGACGATATAATATTTATTAAAAATTTTTATCTCGATCTTATCGATCTTACGAATATCTTTGATATTTGTTTGAAACATTTTTCAGGAATGAATTAATTTTCCGGAAGATATTTTGGAAGGAAAAAGAAAATAATACGTAAAATGATAGAAAATGCATCTTGAAAAATAATTATCGTAATAATATATGTTATAATTATATGACGAATTATATTGATAATTGTAATGAAAATATGATTAATTGTTATGATAACAATAATATAATTTTGGTCGAATAATGCATAATAATATTTTTGGAGAACAATAAAAAAAAAATAATCATGTATTAATTCCGATGGGTTTTTTAAAATATATTTTTAAAATTTTTTTATAGGAATCCATGGTAACGGTGGAGTGTGTGATTCCTCAGAAGCATCACCGTACGGTGATGGGTGCCAAAGGCTTCAAAGTCCAAAATTTAACGTCCGAGTTTGACGTGCAAATCAAATTTCCCGAAAGATATTTTTCAGGTAAGTCGAACACATTTTTTCCAATGATTTTTATTTCTATGCATTTATTTATTTGTTCTTCCAATTTTTTTATCATATTTCGATTTTTTTCCTTCATTCTTCGGAGAAGAGACAACGATCGTACTTCGTTATTTCGTTCATTTTTGTATCTTAATTCGGTTTGTTCGGTCTTTTGTGGGTCGTTTAAATAATTGTAGAAATAATTTTTTATTTTTATTTTTATTCTTTTTGTATAAAAAGAAATGTTGTTTTTTTATATTAATTTATGCACATAATCTCATTTCATTCCATTCACACACTCGTGCATATTCAATGAAGTTCATTCCGCTTCACTTAATTTCTTTAATTTCATTCGTTCAATTACATTTCTTAATCTCACTCACGTTTCCTAAACTTACACCATTTTTCATTCTTCGGAGAAGAGAAACAACGATCGTACTTCGTTATTTCGTTCATATTCGTATCTTGATTCAACAAAATTGTTTATTCTTTGAAAATTCGGAGAAAACCCAACGATCGTACTTCGTTATTTCGTTCATATTTGTATCTTGATTCAACAAAATTATTTATTCTTTGAAAATTCGGAGAAAATACAACGATCGTACTTCGTTATTTCGTTCATATTCGTATCTTGATTCAACAAAATTGTTTATTCTTTGAAAATTCGGAGAAAATACAACGATCGTACTTCGTTATTTCGTTCGTATTTGTATCTTGATTCAACAAAATCGTTTATTTTTTTAAAATTCGGAGAAAATACAACAATCGTACTTCGTTATTTCGTTCATATTCGTATCTTGATTCAACAAAATTGTTTATTCTTTGAAAATTCGGAGAAAACCCAACGATCGTACTTCGTTATTTCGTTCATATTTGTATCTTGATTCAACAAAATTATTTATTCTTTGAAAATTCGGAGAAAATACAACGATCGTACTTCGTTATTTCGTTCATATTCGTATCTTGATTCAACAAAATTGTTTATTCTTTGAAAATTCGGAGAAAATACAACGATCGTACTTCGTTATTTCGTTCATATTTGTATCTTGATTCAACAAAATTGTTTATTCTTTGAAAATTCGGAGAAAAAACAACGATCGTACTTCGTTATTTCGTTCATATTTGTATCTTGATTCAACAAAATTGTTTATTCTTTGAAAATTCGGAGAAAATACAACGATCGTACTTCGTTATTTCGTTCATATTTGTATCTTGATTCAACAAAATTATTTATTCTTTGAAAATTCGGAGAGCATACAACGATCGTACTTCGTTATTTCGTTCATATTTGTATCTTGATTCAACAAAATTGTTTATTATTTGAAAATTCGGAGAAAATACAACGATCGTACTTCGTTATTTCGTTCATATTTGTATCTTGATTCAACAAAATTGTTCATTCTTTGAAAATTCGGAGAAAAAACAACGATCGTACTTCGTTATTTCGTTCATATTTGTATCTTGATTCAACAAAACTATTTATTCTTTGAAAATTCGGAGAAAAAACAACGATCGTACTTCGTTATTTCGTTCATATTTGTATCTTGATTCAACAAAATTATTTATAAAGTAAACAATGGTAAGTAGTTGTTTATTTGTTGCAAAGTAATAGTTTTAAGAACCTTGGACGAAAAAGTATGGACAAAAGAAGGTCTTCACAGATTTTAACCTAGAACACAAAAAAAAAAAAAGGAAAGGGTTGAACAGGAAGGAAATTTTCAAAATTTTATGAAGGATCGTAGTCGCATCATCTTCATAGATAGATAGAGAACAAAAACACGAAAATATCAAGCACTTACAATGTTTAGGATTAAGCTTTACAAGTAGGATGATAAAATAGGATAGTAGAAATTAGTCATAATAACAAAATGTATAAATATACGTACTTGTTACTCAACAGAATATGAGAAAAAGAATAAAGTCTGAAGAGGCTCCAAATGAGGGAGCGAAACGTTAAAAGAAATTAAATAAATGTTCGCCCTCCGTCAAAGCCACACAATCACAAAATATACTTAACGGTTGAAGCATCTAAAACCAAAAGTTTTTTATTCCTCGAAAATTCAGAAGATCAGTCGAATCCGGATCAACAGCATCCCCAACAGCAGCAACAAATGAACGGCGATGAAAACGGCGAGGCTGCACAACCGCCACCCGACAACGAACCACGTCCTTGCGATATCGTACGCATCACCGGACAACCGGACAAGGTAGAAGCCGCCAAGGAAGCTCTTCTCGATCTCGTGCCGATCACAATCGAGGTCGAAGTTCCATTCGATCTTCATCGTATGATTATCGGACGTTCCGGCAAGGACGTGCGCGTTCTCATGTCCAAGTACGATGTTTCCATAACTCTTTCCCCGGCTGAGGAGAAACAAGACATTATCAAGGTTCGTTTGATTTTATTTAATCATTTTTTTTAAATTTATTTGACGAAAAAAAAATATTAAATCGAATTTTCTATGAATGGAAAATTTATTTTTCGTTTTTTTGATCATTCGGGGATTGAAGTTATCTTTTTGTTTTCGTACGGAGATTCGAAAATGAAATTTGCGGAAATTGCGAATTTTTGGGATTTTATTTTACATTCGAGAATTTATTTTTATTTATCTTTTTATTTTTATTAAATCGAAATTTTTGTGAATGTTTTGGGGTTTTTTTTTATCGTTAAAAATCAGCATTTCCAGTGATTTTCGAGGTGATGACAGATCCGAGCGAAAATCAAGAGAGTTAAAAATGGTTGGGGATATTGAATTTTTGAGGATATTTCTCGTGATAGTTTTTTTTATTCGTTTTTTTGTTTTTTTTTTTGGTCTTGCAGATTTCCGGGACGAGACAGTGCGTGGACCAGTGCAAGGAAGAGATTCTGGAGAGATGCGCCGGTTTCGAGGCGCAAAGACAAGAACGCGAACTCAAATCCTACGAGCTTAAGGTGATTTACTCAACGATAATAATCATGCAAAAAATATTACATATTTTTAAGAAGAAACATAAAAAAAAAAAAAACAAACGATAAACGAAAATAAACGATAAACAAAAAAAAGGGTGCAAAGTCGAAGGTTGCACATTGCTTCTTGATAATTTTACACATTTGCCGAAGCTTCCTCTATGAGGAAGCCAAAGATGATCGACACATTTATAGTGTATAAACTTTGGTGAATGTGTAAAATAATGAGGAAGCAATGTCCAAGGTTCGACTTTGCACCCTTGTTTTCATATAAAATCCGCTCGTAAATCTATCTAGTCCGGAATAAATATATGGCAAATTCCATGTAAAATCTAAAAAATTGAAAATCGCATTAAATCTGAACGTCTGGATGGATTTCGCCCAAATTCAATACGAAACATCTTTCGATAATAGTGCAACTTTGTACCAAATTTTAGTCCGATACCTCGATAATTGCGCGAGCTAGAGAGCGCACGACAATTTTTGAAAAATGTCAAAATTCTCTAAAAACAAAAGCACTACATGGATTTTGCTTAAATTCAGTACCAAGCATGTTTCTGTAATACTGCAACATTCTACTGAATTTGAGCTCGATACCTCGAAAATCGTGCGAGCTAGAGAGCGCAAATCGATTTTTGAAGAATTTCAAAATCGCGTAAAAACAAAAGAACTGCATGGATTTATCGAAAAATTGAATCAAGCAAAGCGCCTTGAACCCTTTACACGTGTGATAAATTTCAGCTTGATATCTCAAGCCGTTCTCAAGTTGTAAACGTTAAACAAATGTTACATACATACACACACACCCACACACATACATCCGAACATTTTTTAAAAATATTATTTCTCGGTGTTTGTTTTTTTTTTTCCACGAAAACAGAGCTTCCTCTGTGAAGAAGCAAAATGAAAAAAAAAAATAATACGAGTTGAGATAAAAATATGGAAAACATAATCATGGCAATTGCTATTTTTTCTCCTTTACTTAACGATTTTTATTTATTTATTTATTTATTTATTTATTTGTTGATTTATTTATTTATTTATTTATTTATTTATTTATTTATTTATTTATTTATTTATTTATTTATTTATTTATCTATTTATTGATTCATTTTTTTATTTATTCATTTCCGTAGATCGAAGTCGATCCCAAACATCATCCCAAGATAATTGGTCGTCGCGGTGCGGTAATCACAAAAATTCGAACCGATCACGACGTTCAAGTGAATTTTCCACGCAAAGGAGATCCTGACGAACATATCATAACCATAACCGGTTTTGAAAAAAACGCTCACGAAGCTCGCGACGACATAATGAAAATTGTAAACGAGTTGGTAAGAAATTTAATTCGTTGATAATTCAATCAATCAATTAACTTATGTATACATATATATTTTTTTAAAAATTATTTCACTAATTATTGTAAATTACTCGTTATGCTAATAATAAAAATGTTTCTTTGTTTATTTTTTTTTTTTTTAATTTAGAACGAATTGACGAGAGAAACGATTCACATAAATACGGCTGTACACTCGCGTCTTATCGGAGCTCGTGGAAAAAACATACGAAGAATTATGGAAGAATTTTCGGTTGAGATTAATTTCCCACGGAAAACCGACGCCGAGCCCGATCTTGTGACGATCGTAGGATTGGAGGATAACGTTGCCGATGCTCGAGAACATCTTCTCAATCTTGAGGACGAATACGTGAGTATTTTTTAAATATTTTTATAAACGACGAAAATTTTCTCGTTTTCGACGAATTTTTAACATACAATCCGAAATTGTTTCTTCGATATTATAATAATATATATTTATAAATCATTTGAGTGTTTATTGACTCAATAATTGAGATGAAAATAATATTACAATTTGGGTTGACTTTTATTATTGCTTTGTTTTCATAATATTTATTATATTATGTTTTTAATAATGAGAAATAATCGAACTTATAAAAATAAAATTGAATAAAAAAAAAATTCTAATGATTACGTTTTTGATAAAACAAATAAATTATTCGTAAATATAACATTATTGCAATATCTTGGCTAGATAATTAATGCATATTCATATACAATTAATTTAAAAAATTTTTAGAATTACGAAATATTATATAATACAAAATATATTTCTTCTTTTTCGATATTATTGATAATACAATATAATGGATATTATTTTCGAAAAATAATATTTTCGTTGCAATAAATTAATTATAATTAATATAATTATATAATATCAATTATATTATCATATTTAACTTAATTCATTAATAATTTAATGATTGACATTTTTTAAATATTTCAATTTGATAAAATTGTTATTATTTTATTTTCATAATATTCATTGTATTTTATTCTAACAATGTCTAAATAATAAATAAGCATCCATGTACAATAAATATTTATCTCATCTTTGAATTGCAAAATAATATATAATTTTATAATTAATCATATGATTATATTTAACTTAATCCATTAATAACATAATGATTGAAATTAAAAATATATTCCAATTTGATATAAATTTTATTATTTTATCGTAATATTCATTGTATTATATTCTAACAAAGTCTGCAAATAAATATGCATCCATATACAATAAATATTCATCTCATCTTTGAATTACAAAATAATATATAATTTTATAATTAATTATATGATCATATTTAACTTAATTCATTAATAACATAATGATTGAAATTTTTTTTAAATATTCCAATTTGATAAAATTGATATTATTCTATTTTCATAACATTCATTATATCATATTCTAACCATGTCTACATAATAAATGAACATAAAATAAAGATATTCATCTCATCTTTGAATCAAAAAATAATATATAATTTTATAATTGATTATATGATTAACTTAATTCATTAATAACATAATGATTGAAATTTTAAAAATATTCCAATTTCATAAAATTGATATTATTTTATTTTCACAACATTCATTATATTACATTCTAACCACGTCTACATAATAAATGAACATAAAATAAAGACATTTATCTCATCTTTGAATTACAAAATAATACATATAATTTTATATATTTTCGTCTACATATTTTATTTTTTTCCCCCAATCGTCGTCGCGCTTCAAATTAAAAATTCTTTTTCTTTCCTCCGTCACAGGTGCAAGATCTGGAGGACAACGACATGCGCAATTCGTTCCGTTTCAACAAACGCGAAGGTGAGAGACAACTTTTGGGCGGAAACAACGAAAACGACAGCGGTTTCGTCGTCAAAGGTGGCCCGTGGGAGCAACAAACGAAAAGCGCCCCGAACACCGCCAGCGTCGAGGATTTCCCGAGTTTCCGGGGTCACGATTCGAGCCAAACACCGGTCGCGACTCCGGACGGACCCTGGGGCAAACGTTAAAAATCCCCAACGTCCCAAAATCGGTTCGTAACGAACAAAAAAGCTCCAAAAGCTTCGATTTAAAACGCGTTTAAAAAAAAATAATCAATAGATACGCGATTGAATTTTTTTTTTTTCTAATTTCATTCTTCTCTCGGATCGATTTATAAATAATTGAATGGCTTATACGAGCGGTGGAGAAGGTGAGAACGAACCGCTGGCTGAAAACGTTCGAAGGCTGCGATTTTCTCTGACAAACGACGATTGTGAAATATCAAATTATTTCGCTCGCGAATAAAAATCGTAGCGTACGATTTTTTTTTTTTCCCCGATTCAATGCTGACTACTGCTACTGCTGCTGCTGCTGCTGCTGCTGCTGCGGCACAAACGACCTGGCAAATTCTCTTGGACTTTGACACTGATTTTGCTGCATAACTTAAAATATCTCTCTTTCTCTCTTTCTCTTTTTTTTTTTTGTCTCATTTTCTCCCTTTAAAAATTTGTTTTTTTCTTCCAGTCTGTTTCCGATCTTTGGGTTCTCGTGTCTGTATCTCCGTCTCTTCTCTCGGTCCTTTCTCTTATCAATCGCGAAACGAAAATGCTCAATCATGATTAAAAACAAAGATTTCGTTGCATGTCAATTTTTTTTTTTCTCTTTTACGCTCATCGGTGACGCAAAAGCCGGCAAATTTTGCCTAATAATTTCATTGCATCCGTAAAATAAGAGAAATAATAATAATCATCGATTCGTCCTATAGATTCTGATTTTCGATGTTGAAAATAGATTTTTTTTCTTTTCGTCTCGGTGACGTTTTTGATTAAACAGATTTTATACTAGTCAAAAATTGTCGAGTTGCAATAATCCCGATGTTTTACACTGTTTAATTTTTTTTTTGTTTGTTAAATAATTGTCTCGTATTAAGAGACGTCGTATGAGTCTCGATTATTCGTCTTTTAGAAAATTGTCCGTTAATTACTGCCTAAACGAGCGAAAGATGGAGAAAGAAAAATAAAGAAAGAGAGAGAGAGAGAAAGGGAGAAAGCTGGAGGTAGGGAAGGAGTTAAAGAAGGTCCTTAAGCTTCGACAGACCCGCGAAAGTCCGAAGATGTTTCTCCAATTCATTTTTTCCCCGGCATCAATGTTTTGTTCATATTTATTTATAATTTTTGTACATAAAAAATTGTAATTGTTCGTTCATTATTATTTCCACCCCCCGATTGTCGTTTATTCGCGATTCGATGGACCACGCCGTGGAATCAATCCCACGTGGATTCCCGCTGAACGAGAAGACGAAAAAAAAAGAAACGTCAACGATAACGAAGAAAAATATTTGTTTTTTTTATTTTTTTTTCGTTCTTTCGGTTGACGAAAATCAATTAAATCGCTGTTAATTTCGTCGATGATTATTTTTTTCGCCATCGCCGATGAAATTTATATTTTGAGAATTAAGCGGGGCTTCTTCAGGGTCTTTCCGAGGTGGAGGTTCCTAATATAGTATATATATATTGAATATACAGCAAGAAAAAAATGAATTAAAAAAAAAAAAATAAGGCGAGGAAAAAAAAAACGAGTTGCAATATTTATAAATCCAAATGATTTTCCGCCAATCGGCGATGAATATCGTGATAAATTATTCGCGTTCGGAAAACGTCGAACGTTAGCGCGGTGCATCGTCGTATGTATAATGAAATTTTGTAAACCGCCGGCGTTGTACGTTCGTTAATTTTTTTTTTTTTTTTTTTTTTTTCATTCGCACGATCTTCGATTTAAAAAGGAAATAAAGGCCTGCGTTGTATCATCGATTAGAATTACGCTCGACGAATTGACGGGGTCAAGGAGGATCAAGAAGAGAGCCGGACGATACCGCGATAACATTTTTAAACGACGCCTCTGATAAAAATGTCCGATCCTAAAAGAAAAAAAAAAGTAATAAATTCCTTTATTTCTTTATTTTTCAATTTTTTTTTTCAATTAATTTTTTTTCGAGCTCGTCTACACACAGATTTGCAAAAAAAAACGGAAAAAGATTCCAGAAACGTGAATACATACTAATAATGAGGCCAACTAGTTAAGAAGAGAACGAAGAAGGTAAAAAATAAACAAAAACCGAATAAAAATAATAATAATAATAAAGAGTGGAAAAACCAACAACAACAAAAAAAATAACAACAACAACAGCAACAACAACTATTCTGTTCAAAGTGCCTTGTCCATTTTCTTCGAGACAGCTCATTTAAATTGTTGGAGGAATGTGAATAATGAAATTATGTATATGAATATCGATAATTATACTATTAGCAACAATAATAATAATAATAATAATAATAACGATAATCGTGTATCAATGAGAAGAAAAAAAAAAAAGAAAAACAAGAAAAAGCGAACAAGAAAAATATTGTAATTGATAATTCGCGTGACTAGACATTGCCGAACGTTGAATCAATCGCGAGATTAAAATACCGATTGCGATAGAATCGATCGGATTATATACAGAAATTCACTTATATTTTTTAGATTTACAGCCATTTTTATAAGCCTACTTGATAAACGATCGACCTACGGTGTTATTGTCTCTGTCTCTCTTGTAAAACGTTGCGAACGTTCGGGAAAAGTTCGTTGTCTCGTCGCATAGGCCCGATTAATCGTCTTAATCACGATACGAAAGACGATAAAAATAAAAATAAAAAGAAGGAAAAAAAAATAACGCGAGAGAAAATAAATGGTAAAAAAGATAAAAGTATAAAAATGAAAAGAACAAAAAAAAAATTTAGTAATTGCGGTAAATTGCGGTAAATTTAATAATTTAACCGTGCTTCATTTCGGCCAAATAATTATAAACGAGAGAGCTCTGCATGAAACTTAATATCATTTTTTTTTTTTTAATTTTTTTTTAAAAATGAATTTTAGGGATATTGTCATAGATAGTGTAATAAATAATTATGCTACTTATACAACTACTCTATCCGTAAACTCGTAACGAGCGAAAGACGCGTGTCGTGCGTCGATGAATTTAAAAAAAAAAAAAAAACAAAATATATATATATATATAAAAAATAAACTGAAACAAAAAAAAATCAAGAAAAACTATGCATAATACTACACGTATAAGTAAATGAACTGTTGTTAAAGAATTTTGTTTGGTTTCATTTATTGATAATAATTCCTCAAACTTTTTTTTATCGTGGATGCGGGAAGGGAAATAATTTGTTTGTTTTTGATGAAAGGTTTTTTTTTTAATGTGATTTTGTATTTTTGAGAATTTTTATTTCAGGCGAAGATGGAAAATGGAGAATGAGGTAATCGATTGAGTGAAAAATGATCGTTGATTTTAGGGAATTATTTAGTTATTTGTTTTTTTTGATCACTCATAGAGGAAGCTATGTTATGGTGAGACATTTTTTTTCGAGATATTTATGTTATTATGTTCAGAATGTGCTAAAACGTCGAGAAAACATTTGGAGAAAATGTCTGGATGTACGTGTGTGTAATGGACTCCCATAATTCAAACGTGTACAACTCTGGAACGGCTTTAGCTACAGCCTCCAAATTTTGCAGACATGTGCAGCCCTGTAATCTCTTTTTTGGCTATAATTGTCGTCGTGATTGAAGCTGCGGCTCGGATTTAATGTCGTTTTCAAATTACCAAAAAAAAAGGACGTTTACACGATAGCGATCGCAAATTTTGAGATATTCGTCTGAATAGTTATTTACAAATGGGTTTGCACTAGGCCGGCTTGAAAAAAAAACTTTTTTTGTTTCTTTCAATCAAAATACATTCACGCCAAAGTATCTTCCATCAAGAGAATCGTGTCCAAAAATGAGCCCGATTGGACCATTTTTAGGAGTCGCGCAACATTTTTATAGTTTTCCCATTTGATTAACATGGGAAGAACTAAAAGTTTCCATTCAAAAAATCGTAGCTCCGCCAATTTTATAGGTACATCGATCCGGTTAGTTCCATTTGAAAGCTCTTGAAAAACCGCTTAAAATGGCGTGCGGACCTTTGGGATCCCATTGCAACTTCCATCAATAATTTTGTTGTTTCGTAAGAAATTATCGACGGAAGTTGCGATCGGATTTTAAAGGTCCGCACGTCATTTTAAGCGGTTTTTCAAGAGCTTTCAAATGAAACTAACCGGATCAACGTACCTATAAAATTGGCGGAGGTACGATTTTTTGAATGGCAACTTTTCGTTCTTCCCATGTTAATCGAATGGGAAAACTAGAAAAATCTTGCGCGACCCCTAAAAATGGTCCGATCGGGCTCATCTTTGGACACGATTTTCTTGATGGAAGATACTTCGGCGTGAATGTATTTTGATTGAAAGAAACAAAAAAAGTTTTTTTTTCAAGCCGCCCTAGTTTGTACCCGAGATTGGTTGGTATTGCATTTGGTCCAAATCCATCCAGGGATTCAGATTTTATAGGATTTCGAATTTTTTCGAAGAAGTTAACGTTTCGTTCTAACTCACGACAGCTTCGACCAATCGAACCCGAACTCGCTACGAGTATAGAATATAAATTAACCGTGAAATGGTTTATGGGGAACAAGCTGCAAGTTGGAACTTGCAAATTGCTTTCTCACGATTCAAGAAAACTGGAAGTTGAAATTTGCAAGTTGCTCCCCTAAAATTGAAGATATTCTGAGGATCTTCCTCTATGAGGAAGCCAAAGTTGATGTAAATAATTTCCTCATGGAGAAAAACCATCACAAAATCTTCAATTCTGCTTAAGCCGCTTGCAAATTTTAACTTACAGCTTTCTTAAATTGTGAGGAAACAATTTGCAAGTTCCAACTTGCAGCTTCTTTCACGTTGATTCAACGAATTTCGTTTGATTTTTCATTTGATTATTCATCAGTTTGCTCGGTCATAAAATTACAGAGAAAGAACTTTTTCTTTTTTTGAAGCATAATTGTATGGAGAGAGACATTCGGAATCACCAGATTGAATCTGGTGAATCTAACAAATAAAGATAGTAAAAAAAAAAAAAATTATCAAGGGACAGAAGGCAAGGGCCCTTCTGTCCCTTGATAATTTTTTTTTTTTTAATATCTTTATTTTTTAGAACCCCTCGTGCCGTTCTTCGTTTTTTATTGACACATAATTTCGATTTCCACCATTGTAAATCGTTTAGACATTGTAAATTTCCTAAATACTTTATGGAAATTGATTTTCATAAAATTCGAGTGGGTATCATATTTATAACTTTTCTTTTTGATTTCCAAACAATTCGAGTTTTTTCGAAATTTCAGTATAGGATAATGGTTACTTATCCGAAAGAAAATAAATGAAAAAAAAATGAAATATCTTGCAGTAAAATCGATATTTCGATTGTTCTCGATAGAAAATAGATTTTTCGACTATTTCCTATAATAAAAAAATAGTAAAAAATAATTTAAAAAAGTAGATTTTCGATCGAATCAAAGAATCAACAGCGAAAAAGTTATTCAATCCGTCGATTTTTAACGTTTCTCCCCATGTCATCTCAAAAAATTCAATCTCAAGTTACAATCGAAATATTTACGATCCAATATCGATGATAAATAATAATCTAAACAGCCAAGACAATAAAATTATACGTAGGCCAATTTTTCAAATTAAAATTCGAGTCTTTATTAAAAAAAAAAAGTCAACCACACGATTTTTCTTCGTCGTTTCGGCACAGCATCCCTTTGATATCCGACAATCTTCTGAGCTGTCTCACAAAACCCTCGTTCGGTCTCACGCAGCTTCTAACATTTTTAACTCTCTCGTAAGCTTCGTCGTACGTCAATTCCTCACTGGCCATCAAATAACCAATCACGACCGTGGCCGATCTCGACACACCCGCGTTGCAATGCACCAAAATATTATCTTTTTTGCGCTCGTCAACGATCCTCAAACACTCACCGAGAACCTCCGTAATATCAAATTCCGGAAGATCGTAAAAATCAACGTAACAATAATCAATCCCACGAAATTTTATCGAATTCTCGACACCGAGACTGAGCACGTGATTTATACGATGTTTTTTCAACGTTGTTTCGCACGTTGCGGGATCTTGCGAACCGATGAACAATCCTTCGATTATTTCGTTAACTCTCATATCCGGTTTTTCGTCAACGACGAATGGCAAACATTTTACGTTTAATTTTTTCGATTTTCCATCGACGATTTCGTATTTTTCGCCAGTCGAATCAGTCACGAGAGTTTTCGTGGGTTTTAATATTTTTCTTCGCATTTCCAACTGGCTACGCAGATCCATCGTAGATATTTTTTTTTTTTTTGGTTTACGGGGTTTTTTTGGGGGGGATGGATTAGGAGCTAATGAAATATTCGGCTTTTGGCTAATTCTTCGGGATCGTAAGTGACTTCTTTGAGATAGAGACCGCAGGATGGCGCGACGAGGATTCGAGGGTTCCAACTCTGATGCGAAGGCACGTGTAGCATCACGTTTATGTCTTTTTCGGTTAGCACGCCGGATCCAACCGCCACTAAAGCTGCTACTGTGCGACGTACCTGTTTTTTTTTTTTTTTTTGATTGATTTGTGGTTTGATTTGGTTTTATTTGGATTTATTTTGTTGGATTTGTCGAATTGGGTGATAAATTCTTGTGTTACATTTGTTTTTTTTTTTTTCGAAGAAATTGGTGGATTGTTGAGCGAGGTGTTGTTGAATGTATTTATTAGGGTGGCTTGAAAAAAAAAATGTTTTTTTTCTGATTTCAATCGAAATAAATGGTTTTCCCATTTGATTAACATTGGGAAGAATGTAAAGTTTCCATTTAAAAAATTTTAACTCCCCGAATTTTGTAGCTACGTTGATCCCGTGAGTTTCATTTGAAAGCTTTTTAAAAACCGGTTAAAATGGCGTGCGGATGCTTGAGATCCGATTGCAATTTACGGAGATAATTTTTTACGAAGAAACGAAATTATCGACGGAAGTTGCAATCGTATTCCAAAGGTCTGCGTGCGATTTCGAGGGGTTTTTGGAGAGCTTTCGAATGGAACTTACGGAATCGACGTAGCTATTGAATTCGCGGAGTTACGATTTTTTTAATTGGAAACTTTACGTTTTACCCATGGGAATCAAATGGAAAAACTTGAAAAATCTTTCGCGACCTCTAAAAATAGTCCGATTGGGTTCATTTTTAGGGTGAATTCTCTGGATGCGAGATACTTCGAAGTAAATGTATTTTAATTGAAATCAGAGGAAATTTTTTTTTTTTCAAGCTACCCTAGTAGTATTTATGCATTCGCAAGTTTTTTTTATAGCTTTGCAAACCTGTTTGATTCGATTTTTTCGAATTAACGTCCCACAACACGGTTCAAATTTTTTTTTTCGTATTTTTTTTCCAATTTCCGAAAATAGATGAGTTGAGAATGATCTCATGAATTTTTTTCGACGAAATTTGTAAAATTGACGGAGATACAGCAATTTTTGTGAAACGGTTTCAAGCGAACGACGGCGCTGAGGGGCAACTTTGAACGCGTTTTTCTCGAAACTACTTTTTTCAACCTGGTTGACGACATATTTAAAAAACTATACATCCAATTTGCATGGGCCAAGTCTTAAATTGTTCGAAAAACCAGTCTCTACGTCGCCACGTAGCGATTTTCTCATAAAAGGTCCCCTTCTATTTTTTTTTTATATAAACAATAAAAAAATTTCGTTAAATTTGAAAAAAAAAAAAATTCGCTGGTCCGCCATTTTTTTCTTTTTTGTGATATCGATTTTTCCCTACGTGGCGATGTAAACCTAAATGTCTAGTTTCTAAATATATATTTTTTTTATTTTTCAAATGAACCGTATGGCTTAATCGTTGTCAACCGCCGAGCAACAATTTCGTCGGAGTGCACTTTTGGAGGAGGCGTATACCGCGAACAGTGCTGTATATTAGAACAAATAATTTTTTATACACTCTTCTAAATGTATATATTGACCACGAGAATGAATAAAAAAATTTCAATTCATAGTCTGCTTGAAAAAAATTACGAAACATACACCCTCGTCCCGCGCTCGAACCGTGGTGTGGGGCGTTAATGAATTTCAACGAATTTCCGGTCTATTGAAAAGAAAGTAATTAAAATTAAATTCGGGTCATACTCTAATCAATTCAATTTTAAACCCAGAAACAAAACATCATTAAAATCATTGAATCAAATCAGAATTAAATTGACGATAAATTAAAATCGAATTAAAATTAATACCTCAACAAAATCTAAAATCAAGCAAATATTTAAAACAGGATTTAATTAGTAAAAACGTGGTTTCACGCTATTTTGAGTAAATTGATGAGTACCTGGTTGTAAAGAAACCCTCGAGAGCTGCAGAAAATATTCCAATAATCGTAATTCCGCGATAGAGGATCCAAATTCATAAACGGTTGTCCCTCTTCGATTCGCAATTCGTTCAAAGTTCTCACGTAACGTTGCTCGATGTTCGAACGATTTTTTCCCGAGAACGTTTGAAAATTTTTTCGGCCCATGAACAAACGCGTTGCTCTTCTCAGCTTGTCGACGTCGAAATTTAAATCTCTGTTCATGAAAAAAAAAAAATTCTCAATTAATTTTTATATTTTTATTTATGTATATTTTTGTTGATTATTATTGTTTTTTTTTTTTTTTTTTGTATGGAAAGAATGATTGAGATGTGAAAGAAAGGAATATATGGTGTACCCGACGTTCCACAAGTGGCCCTGATCTGCAATTGGCAATTTGTGCTCGTTTTCGTACTTCGGAATCGCTAGTCTGTACAGATAGGTTCTTGATTGCGCTGCGTATCTAGCGTGAAAAGTATTTTCGATTGGAAAGAACGACGTCAATCTAAATAAGAAATACGAATTAAGAGTTTTTCTTCGTAAGATAAAATTATTTGATCAGTGATTATCAAAGATTTGAACCTTGCATTAATTTTTTTCATCAGTTCGGTCCTCATTTGGTCCATGAATTAATTTATATTGCTTATTATCTCTGAATAAATTTTGAAACGGTGAAAAATAAATAAATTCGATGAATAAGTTTATTCGGAAAGAACAAAGATGAATTTTAAATTGAAGATAAAATTTATTTGAAGATGAAATTTATTGTTAATGAACAAATAAATGAATAAATGAATAAATAAATTCGATGAATAAGTTTATTTGGAAAGAACGAAATTGAATTTTAAATTGAAGATGAAATTTATTGTTAATGAACAAATAAATGAATAAATGAATAAATAAATTCGATGAATAAGTTTATTTGGAAAGAACGAAATTGAATTTTAAATTGAAGATGAAATTTATTGTTAATGAACAAATAAATGAATAAATGAATAAATAAATTCGATGAATAAGTTTATTTGAAAAGGACAAAGATGAATTTTAAATTGAAGATAAAATTTATTTGAAGATGAAATTTATTGTTAATGAATAATTGAAACTTCAGTAGTTCGTAACTCAGCGCTATTGAATATTCATGAATTTTTTTTCGAACCGAGACTGCATCAATTTGTAGTTTCGTCGTTTTCTTTCGTACGAAATATTGATATGAAAAATTTGTTTCAACGGAAGGTTCGCAACTCTGACTGTCATCTCTACGGCGATTAACCTGATTTCGTGGCCGCAATGAACCAGATATCTGTTCATCCACCTCAACACCGAGTCCGAGTCGTAAATGGTATCATATTTATTGACCAATTCCAAATGTGCCGTTGCGCACAAAGCGTGAACTCCGGCGTCTGTCCTACGAAACATAAAAACATTAAAGTCATCGACGACTCTCTCCTGAATTCCATCTCGCAACGATCACGTCTATTCTTATCGAAATCTGATTGATTTTTTTTTATTCTTCACCCCTTCTTCATCGATACAAATATTTCCAACCTGGTGAGAACAATTTTTTTTTTTCATTTCAAATTTCCAAAGAGAAAACCGATCGAGATCCCCTAAATTGTATTTTTTCATATGATTTATTCATCGTTCCGTAAAAATTCTTCTCATTCTTCATGGATTTTCATGCAGTCGGTTTCTACAAAATGATTGATCTTGGAATTTAAATGATTCATTAAATTTCTTTTATTAATTATTACAAATCGTTGTAATTTTTTTTCTAACTATCAAAATTTTTTAATTAAAATTTCGTCGTTTATTTCGCTAAGGCAAAAAAATACAGATTCTCACCTACTGGACAATGTCAGTACGGGTCGGACCAAGCTCGACGGAACCAGACTCAAAAACCCAGCTTCGATGGCGCCCTGAATGGAATCAGGATCTAAAACTTTGTCCGGGCCTAATTGCGACGCCGATCCCCTGTGATACAAAACTTGCAATAACGAAATAAATTTTTTCTAAAAATTAAATGATTATTTATTAAAAAAAATTATATTATAACAATAATAATAATAATAATAATATAGTTCTGAGAATAAAAATAAGGCCATAATATAAATGATATAATTATGTACAGAAATGTTAACGTAACGTGTCTAAAAAGCAAAACCCGATTGCTTACGGTTGCAAACTTGGTACTTTAATTTTCTCAACAGAAATATACAATATATTTCTCTACAGAGAAATATATAGATAAAATGTTTCTATACAGAGAAATATCTATATGTATATTTTTCCAAAGAATCATATGATTGCTATACCTGTAGCGAGTGCCAATGTAAGACATGTACATCAAATAACGAACCATGTTTGCTCGAGCTTTGCAATATACTTTATATCCCGTTTTTAAAACGAAAATAATCGTTAAACAAAATTAAACATTCAATTACGTCGAACCCAAAGCTACGAGGACCACGTGGATTGCATGATGTACTTTAATAGATGTTTCGAGTACAGTAGAACGGGTAGAACGTTTCTAACTTTAATCTTCGGATTCTACTCGTTCAGGAGGTTACGGATTTTTTCATTGGTCGATTTTACCATTCCGTTGTTTCGCGTACACGTAATTAGGCTTTGCTTACTATGGTTTTTAAATATTTCATTTGTTTATTTATCTATTTATTTATTTAGTTGTTATTTCAAGTTCGTCTGAAACTGGGAGCTGGAAATTGTAATTAAATATTCGAAAAACCGAAATGATTTCTCACCCCGGGGAAAGTTATCGACGATTAGTTACGCGAGTTCGACTGTAGAAGCGGGCTGTGAGGCGCATGCGCGGTAATTTCTCCGCGAAACAGCTGATAGCGGCGTTCAGAGCCGGCTGAAGCAGAATCGATAAGGTAAATATCTTTTTGTGTTATTGTCGATAAAAGAGATATCTCGCTGTGTTGTTGTCGATAAAGTAGATATTTATTTGTGTTATTGTCGATAAAGTAGATATTTATTTGAGTTATTGTTTCGTAGAATGGCGCTAAATCGTAGCGAGAAAGTTGGGAATCACAAGAATTGTATTCGTGCATTCGATCGGTGTTACAGAGACTGAAAGCACCGTAAAACAATTGCCGAGGGAGCTGAGGGGATGAGGATTAAGATTTGATGCGTGAAATAAAGCTAACTCGTTATTTCTCAAAATTTAAAAAAAAATTTATTTACCAAATTAAAAAAAAAAAAAAACAAAAACCAAATTACCAAAATAATAATAATAATAATAATATTATAATATAATATTACAATGATATAATATATATATAATATATAATATATTATACATATATAATATATATATATATTATATTATTATAATATTATTATATAATAATAATAATATTGGTAATTTTACCAAATTTATTTTCGATTTATTTTACCAATCAATGTCAATATTTATTTTTGTGTCCAATCAATGATGGACACAATGTTTAACAAACATTTTAGTAATTATGTCGAACGAACCGATGAGACAAAATTGAACAGACAACAAATCCACGGGCATACACATTTTCCAGTACTTATAACAATGAATTTAATCCCATGCAAATCACACATATAACCATTGCCAAAAACTAATTGATATACTAGGTGTTGGAATTAATTCGTAGCGTTTTTTTGCGAAGTTTCGTGATTTATTATGAGAGTATCATAACAGTACCTTTATTCAAAGTATTGTCCATCGTTATCCACTACTTTCTGCCATCTTTCTGGTAAAGCTCGGATACCGCGTTGAAAAATTTCTTTTTCTTTAGATTCGATGAATGAATTAATCCAATTTTTGGCCATTTCGTAGTTTTCGGAGTGCTGCTCTGACAAGCCATGCGCCATGGATCGGAACAAATGATAATCGGATGGAGCAATGAACGGTGAATATAGCGGGTGGGGCAGAACTTCCCATTTCAGCGTTTCCAAATAAGTTTTTACGACTTTGGAAACATGGGGTCTTGCATTGTCATGAAGCAAAATTACTTTGTCGAGACGATCTTCATATTGCGGCCACTTTTCCTGCAATGCTCTGGTCCAAACGCATCAATTGTCGTCTGTATACGTCACCAGTGATGGTTTCGCCCGGTTGGAGCAGCTCATAATAAATAACGCCCAGTTGATCCCACCAAATGCAAAGTAAGATCTTTTTTCCATGAATATTCTGTCTGGGAGATGCAAACCACTTTCTGCATGTTTTCTCAGCGAGAGCATGTTCACCGTATACCTCCACTAAAATACGATGACTTTCTGCGGCACTTTTCTTCATGTTAAAGTAATGAAGTAACACTCCCCGAAAAAACGATTTTTCAGGCACAAACATCGACATGTTTGATACTGCACAACAAATGCTACGAACACAATAACGAAATGTCATATACTGGTAAAGATGCGCTATGTCAGTAGCTTCCCGGAGAATATTTACTTTTGTATGTGCGACTATGAATAGTTGGCTAACGCCATCTTTAGTAAAACGCTACGAATTAATTCCAACACCTAATACATGTCAAAAACTAGCTGCAAGTAGAAACTTGCAAAGTGCTTCCTCCGTAATCTTCCGCACTTGAGCCAATGGACGAAATCCTTTATAAGGATGCTCATGAAAACTTTTTTTTTATCAATTCTGGCTTCCTCATAAAGGATTTCGTCCATTGGCTCAAGTGCGGAGGATTACGGAGGAAACACTTTGCAAGTTTCTACTAGCAGCTAGTTTTAATTTGCAAGGGTTGTAACTTAGAAATTTCGAATTGCTCTAGATCTTGATCCGTTCCGCCGATCTCGGCCAAATTTGATATGTATTATAGCACAACTACATCCTAAGCTTGCAGATAATTATGGTTCGATTGGTTGAAGTGAACGACAAATAAAGCGAAAAAGTTGATTTTTTGAAAAATTCAAAAAATCATAAAATCTAAAGTTATCGATGGATTCGGCTCAAATGCAATACCAAACATCCTTGTACCCAACTCTACATGTGAAAAACTATTTAGCCGAATATCTCGTAATTTGCGAACGCTAGAGTGGTTACAGACATTTTTGAAAAAATTCAAAACGCTTTCAAAGCCGAGCGAATGAGTCAATAATTGCGAAAATCACAGATCACATAGATATCAGAAGGCACCACATGCGTGCAAAATTTGAGTACGGTAGCTTGAACCGTTCTCGAGTTATGAACGTTTGAATTTTGGAGGGTGGTTGCACATACACACACACACGCACACACATACATCCGGACATTTTCTCCAAATGTGTTTTCCGGATGTTTCAGGACATTTTGAACCTATTGACATCATGATCCCGAAAAAAAAAAATGTTCGGACCGTCACAAAGCTTCCTTTATGAGGAAGCAAAAATACGATATCCAAATGTTCCACATTACGATAGAATCAAATAATAATCATTGTTACAATTCGTTATCGAATAAATATTTCATACGGAGAAAAAATGCAAATACGTTATATTCGTATTTTCCTTACACAGCCACATCTGGACAATAATTGTAACGAGAAACCCATAAATTCGTAGGATTTGTATCGTTGACAAACCTTCTTGTCCGACTAATTATCAAGATGGTGTCGAGAGCGCGCGCCCATTTTTTTTTTCTCGAGCCTTATACGGCCGAGCTTATTTGTATAATCTCCGTTTTGCCCGACGAGTTTTATAATAGGGTAAAAGCGACCTCCCGCAGACGGCAAATAATCGTTTTTCTTTCAATTGTTCGAATCCTTGTTGCCAATTCCGGGGGGGGGGGGGGGGCTTTCTCTTTTCTCTACCTCCCCCCTTCCTCGCCCTTCGCGCATTCACGGAGTTTACACCGAGTTGCCGCGTTCTTGCGCCCGGGGGCAACGTAGGAGACGTTTAAGGAGATTAAGGTGCAATACGACCGATGGGAAGTATTTGTGAAATGGATATCCCCATACCGCTTATGACCCCCGTCATAATGCGACCGTGGCGAGACCCTTGAGAATAACGTCTGTGTCTCCGACTCAATGCGCGCATAGATAACGATCGAACGAACGATATCCCGTCGGCGAGACTTCTCGGATCCGTTACATCGTCGCCAGGTCCGAAAAAAAAGGGTTTTTCGTCACGAATTACAAAATTTTGTTATGCTGTCGCAAACGAGGGGTAGCCCCGAAAGATTCGAACCTTGTCAAATCGTTATCGTCGCTTGTGCTTCGCTCATTGGTCACGGAAGAAACAAATCATCGAAGAGTTTGTTATTACTGTGTAGTTTTATTGTACGAAAGAATATACGTAGATTGAATCGATTGTTATGTGAATATTAATCTGATATGTATATTGATTATTGAATGAAATAATAATAAAACGAAAAATATAGACACATTGATTTTATACATTGGAATGGATATAGATGGAATGAATTATGTTATCAATAGAATTAATTGTTGTATTAATGTCGTGCAATTTATATTTATAATGTAATAAATGTGATAAGATAAATGTACCAATGACGGAATATTGATATATTATTGTGAAATGCATATCATATTACAATATTATTATTCACAATAACAACATGGCATCGGCATGTTTATAAAAACAACTGAATAAATGAACAAATCAACGGAAAACAAAGATCTTGATTCTATTCAAAAATATTTCTTACCTCCGACACGTCAGAAAATCGGTCGATCGAAACGATTCGAACAAATTCAAATCGTCGCCGTGTCGTTGGTCAAAATTAATCAATCGCGAAACCGTCACGCAGAAAGTCAAACCAGCGCCAGAAGTTCCATCAACGTGCCGGTTCTTTATAAAGACCGCGAATCCACGTCGCAATCGCCATCGTCTTGAAATGAAAAAAAAAAAAAAAAACAAATGAAAAGAACGCATACAAGCAGTAGATGCGTATAATGCCATCTGTGGTATGCATTACAGAGCCCGAAGAGGAATAACGCACAGGATTACTCACTCTAGCGTTGGGGATAGAGAGACGGAGACGTGGAGCGAGGAAGAAGAGACGAGAGGCGAGATTCTTTCAAAGAGACCGAAGCCCACGCGCGGGCTGTAAGAACCCCCCATGCCAGCGTCCGGAAGTGCCTCTTTTACGCGTTATTCGTGATCGCGAGAAATTATCGCGGCTATTGCACGCGCGAAATACAGAGAGAAAATGAGAAAGAGAGAGAGAGAAAGAGAGAGAGAGGAATAAGCAGAATAATAATTATAATTATAACAATGATAATAATAATAATATAATCAGGTTATTCAATATAATATTATTGGAATATAGTTATTCATTTATTTATTATTTAATAGTAATAATAATAATAATTTTAACGACGATAATGATAATAATAATAATATAATTAGGTTTTATGTTAATTAATATCCACGATAATGATAATAATAATAATATAATTAGGTTTTATGTTAATTAATATCCACGATAATGATAATAATAATAATATAATATTAATATTTAATATAATATTATTGAAATATAGTTATTCATTTATTTATTATTTAATGATAATAATAATAATAATAATTAAAAAAAAATATAAAAAAATATTTAAAAAAAAAATATAATAATAATAATAATAATAATAATAATAATAATAATAATAATAATAATAATAATAATAATAATAATAATAATAATAATAATAATAATAATAATAATAATAATAATAATAATAATAATAATAATAATAATAATAATAATAATAATAATAATAATAATAATAATAATAATAATAATAATAATAATAATAATAATAATAATAATAATAATAATAATAATAATAATAATAATAATAATAATAATAATAATAATAATAATAATAATAATAATAATAATAATAATAATAATAATAATTTCAACAGTGATAATGATTATAATAAAAATATAATTAGTTCATTTAATACAATATTATTGGAATATCATCATCCATTTATCTATAATTTAATAATAATAATAATATCTCCGGGAAGACATATAATTATACCTACAATTATTATTCTTACAATTAATAATCTTATTTCATTTTCATCATTATTATTATTATCAGGATACAATGTACGATATCTATTTATATCCATATAGATGAAAGAGTAATACAGCGATGAGTGAGTGTCGGTACGCATACCGGAAGCACTCTCGGTGTCTTTGATCCAAAATCTCGGCCCGTCTTATCGATCTCGTTATAAGTTGCGCCGTACACGTCGGGAGCTAAAGCAAAGACAACGCGCGATATAACTTTGCGACCGAAACGATCGGAAAATATCGCCCACCACAGATAAACTTTTCCGACAATCACACGGGGTGGTCCCTTCGCTAACACGTGACTTATGTATAACGTCATAACTATCGAAGAGCGGTTATTGTTATTCCTCACGTGCAGAATTTCCGCGGTCACGTGGACTTCCTGCACCGCCTTTTTCTTTTCTTTCCTTTTGAAGATCCTCGCATGTTGTGCAAACAAAACAAAACGTTCGGGGCGACAATCCGTGCTGGACGTTCGAACGAGCGCAAATATAGTCGTGGCAACGTTAAATTACGAACGAGGCCGGTCGCATTTTGGGTTGGATTGGCGTCCACGTGCTGGGGAAAAAACGATTTTTGGAAATCGAAGAGTTTGAAGAATATTAATTTATAAAAGAAAAATGAACTGAATTTTCGGGAATTTAAATGTTTGTAGATTTTACTTTACGAATAAAAAACTAACAAAAATGTTGGAACTTGAAAAGTTTAAAGAATGTTTACTTATAAATATAAAAATAATGTTTTTACAAAAAAATAAAATATGATATTTTTGAATATTTTCTAGCTTTATTGATTGTGTTTTAGTCGACAATGAAAGAAGAAAATTATAAATAGTCGGAATAATCGACCGAATCGATGATTAAAAAAAACCAAAAAGAAAATTGTACTTGATATATGAAAATCTCGAAAAATCTTGGAATTTTCCATTGGATAAAATATTTCGACAAATAAAAATAATCGAAGAAAAATATGCTCGGAAACTCACACGGATCGATGGTTCACGAGAAAATTCCAGTAGGGCGTAATTTTTCACCCAAAAATTGTTTTGCTCCAAAACCACTCGACAGATGTAAAAAATCGAGTTATATCCTCGTTGGCCCTTCGTGGTTGAAAAATAAAGAAGCGAGCACAAGCTTCTGGTCCCGAGATCAGCCCTCGAAAAAGAGTCCTTGCCTCAAATAAACAATCCACCGTGTCCGGGAGCACAGTTTACATTTAAAAATCCTCTTCACTAAATTTTTCCTTCACAAAAAACAAAACCAGAGAAAAATAAAACCAAAAAAAAGAAAAAAGGTAACGTAATCAATGGGATAAGAAGTAAAGAGTTGTTTTTTTTTTCGGTTGAGCTGATAATGTCGTATCGTATCTGAATATTTGTGTACATTATGGACGGAGAAATACCACGATGGGGTGTTTTTGATGCGGTCGAACGAAGGCAAATGTGTTTTTTATTTTGGTTTTCTTTTCGGGGTTTTTCTTTCTTCCTTTTTCAGTGCGTTTCTCGTGTCTTTTCGGACGATCCACGAACAGTGCGTTTGTTGGGGTACTCGTCGGTCCTGAATCAACAAATCCTTGAGGAACCCTTGACCGAAGAGTCCTGATGGCCGCGGTCATAACTCATCCCGGTGGAAACGTACGTGGTTTGTTTAACGAGGCGACGATTCGAGATTCGGCACCGGGTCGGATGTGCCAAACATGTGGGATCGAGAAGTTCCGCCGACACTTGTTGATTTTTTATTTTATTTTTTTCCTCGTCTTCTCTTGAAATAGTACATTACGACACTAGTACGAAAAAGAAAATTTCTGACGATTGTGAGTTTGCAGAACGAGCCGAAGTCGAGTGTTGCGATCACACGAGTCCGGAAAACGTTTTTCGTACGAGTATCGTACGAATTTTTATGTCACAAGGCGCGTAAATGCGGTTTGACGCGAACGTAGTGAGCGTAAAACCGCACTTTTACGCCCAGCGTGTCATAAAATATATTCTTCATATGGACACGCGATTTCGTGGAGAAAAAATTGTTTGATCGAAGGGAAAGAAATGGAATTTATTTGTGACGTGAAGTCGATTCGAAAAAATGCTAGAAACGAATTTTAGAAATTTTTTTATTGATGAGGTTTCGTTGAATTTGTTTTATTATATTTTTTAATTCATTTTTTTCGTGAAGAAAGATTTTTTTTATCGAAAGGAGGAAAAAATTGATTCTGTTTTGGCGTGAAATTAATTCGGAAATGGTGAGGAAACGATTTTTTTTAATTTTTTGGGGAATAATTTTAGTGGAATGAAATTGAGGATATTTATTTGATCGAGAGAAATTATTGGCGGTTTTTTATTTTGGAGGAATGAAGATAATTTGTGAAAACGTCGAGAAATTGATTTTTTTTTTCAACTTTTCACAGAAGAATTTTCGCATATTTCCTTAATTTCGAGCTTTTTATGTCATTGCGAATGAAATAGGCTGGAAAAATGTTGACCAAGCCAGTTTATAAATCAATTTTTTTCATTGATTAATTAATGTAACCAAGTTTATAAATTTCAATACCTTATTATAAACGGTTTCGTCGAAACGAAATGAAAATACAAACGTGACGACATATTTTCGATGTTTATAATCCAAACGGACGGCAGCGGTCTCGTGATAATTCATCGTATATACCGCAACCCTTGTCACAAGTGGGATGTTTCTCACAGAGGGATGGAAAGTCTCTCTCGCGTTGTTCTCGTCGATCGTCACCCGGAAGCCTCGGAGGTTCAGTTTGTTTATAAAAACAAAAAAAAAAACAATCCTTCCGAACTCCAAAGACCGAAAATTATTTAAAAAATTCCAGCAGAAAGAAAATTCCTTATCCGTATTAATTTGGTGGCGAATCAAAATAATTAAAATTTGTTTAGCTCAAATTTTCCGAAAAAATGGGCGAAACATATTTTTTCATATCTGCTCGAGACACCAAAGATAGTTACTTATCTTTAGAAATTGTACAATGAATAAATAATAATGTAGATAGTTTAAATAATTAATGATTAATTTTAATAATTTAATAATTCAAAATTTTAAAGTTCAATAACTAATTAATAAAAATAAATAATTAATAAAATATTTCTTTGATACGAAAAACTAAACAAATAATACAGATCGCAGATAATAAAAATAAACAAATAATCAAATATATAATTGATAATAAAAATAGATCGAACGATAAAATACGAAACAAATAAATAGAAGGCGAAACATATTTTTTCATATTTGCTCGAGATACCAAAAATGTTTACTTATCTTTAGAAATTATACAATGAATAAATAATAACATAGATAGTTTAAATAATTAATTTTAATAATTCAATAACTAAAAATTGTTGAGTTCAATAATTAATTAATAAAAATTAATAATTAATACAATATTTCTTTGATACGAAAAACTAAACAAATAATACAAATCGCAGATAATAGAAATAAATAAATAATCAAATATATCATTGATAATAAAAATAGATCGAATAATAAAATACGAAACAAATAAATAGAAGGCAAAACACATTTTTTCATATTTGCTCGAGACACTCAAAATGTTTACTTATCTTTAGAAATTATACAACGAATAAATAATAACATAGATAGTTTAAATAATTAATAATTAATTTTAATAATTTAATAATTAAAAAATTTTCAGTTTAATAATTAATTAATAAAAATAAATAATTAACAAAATATGTCTTTGATACTAAAAACCAAACAAATAATACAAATCGCAGATAATAAAAATAAACAAACAATCAAATAAATCATCGATAATAAAAATACATCAAACAATAAAATATATCGTTAATTCGCAAATCCTTAACTCTCTTTCGCCAACAAAAAAAAATCTCCCAAACACTCTTCAAATCTACGTTGCTCCACTTCCGTATTCAAGATTTGTCCGTCCACGACAAACCCCCGTGTTTTCCACGCGGCATCGAGTGAAAAGATGTTGAAAAGAGCGATCTCCTCCCCGCGGCGAGATGTCAAACATGTACTACAACGTTGTAAAGAAACCCCTTCGAAGTAAAAAAAAAAAAAAAAAAAAAAAAAGCGCGGGGGTGTGGTGGGGTTGTTTGTAAAAGCCGCAATCTCAACCCCCGGATCGCCCGTCGTACTCTCTCGTCCGTAACGCATTTTTCTTCCTCTCCTTCTCATTTTCCATCCCTTTTTCTTCCTTTTCTCGTCTCCGTCTCACCCTCAACTTCGCCGCCGAGAGAAAACCGTAGGCCGCAAGAGATCCCCGAGCGATTCAACGACGCGCGCAAAACCGTGATACGTATCTTCGTTGCGTCGTCGTTTTCTCTCGCCGCAGCGTAAATTCGAAATGTTCGAAGGGGGGAAAAAAAAAAGAAAAGAAACGAATGGGGGAAAAGAATAAAAAAAAAAAAAAAAAACGAAACGAGCCGTAAAACTCATTTGTCGGCTTTCCTGGCCGCTCCCTGTAGTACGCGTTGGCCGTCGCGAGAGCGAGAGAGATCTCGGGTTCGTCAACGAGCGATGCGATCC
>OZ020178.1:7145960-7168460 GCA_963971145.1 Sussaba pulchella
CGACGATAAAGTAAAGAGTGAAGAGACAGGCGACAAATATCTCTCGGTGATTGCCGATAAGAGGAAATTCGTCGCTCAACGCTGTTATTATCGCCTCGGAACCTCCAAACTGCAAAATAAATAAATAAATAAATGAATCAATCGATAAATGAATAAATAACGTAATCGAAAAGCAAAAAAACATTTTTTTTTTTTAATTTTCTACACATATTTTTCGTCTGCCAATAAGATTTTTTTTTAGCGATAATAGAAGGAATATTTTACAAAATTTTCATATTTAACAAAATTTTCACATGTTTAACATTCGACAATAATTTTTCTTAGTCTTGACACAAGGAATTTTTTTTAATGAAGATTTAAAAGCTAAAAAAATCAGCGTGAAAATTGGATGATCCAAAATTGATTTTTAAATAAAATTTAACGTTCGCATATTAAAATTTTAGTTGGAATGTGAAAAAAAAAAAAAAAAACTCACCGAACTGTCGAGTCCCAGAGTGAGAAGCATCATGAAAAATATCAAAGCCCAAAATATAGATCCGGGCATCGTCGCGATAGCCGCGGGATAAACGATGAAAACGAGACCCGGTCCTTCGGTCGCGACGTCTTCGATCGATCGACCACTGGCGTGTGCCATGTATCCCAATACCGAAAATATGACGAAACCAGCGACGAAAGAAGTCACGCTGTTTATCACGCTCGTTAATAAAGCATCCCTGAATAAAAATCCAAATTAATACGTTAATACAACAACAAAAATCAACGAATAATCCAAATCGATGCCAGAACTGACACAAAATGACTCAAATTCAGTGACGATTAATCGTCTAAATTTTAGACGATAAATTGTGGGATAATCACAAATCTGTGAGAATTTCGATTAAAATATCTCTAGATATCTTGGAAACAATTTTTTTTCTATTTAAAAAAAAATAAAAAAACAATTGGGGAATTATTTGTAGATAATTATTAATTTAATAACAACGTTAAAATGAAGAAGGAAAAATTGCAAAAATTATGAATTGTAGCGATCGAGAAATCTACAATTTATCTTGATTTATTAAAATTTATTATAAATTATTATCGATTATAAAAATACTCGCTTGTAAACGTTGTTGTGATATTTGTTGTAACTGGCGTAAGCCAGTAAAACACCGAATCCGGGTCCAAGAGAGAAGAAAACTTGAGTAGCAGCGTCCACCCATACCTGGAAAAAAAAAAATCAAAAATAATTTCGAAAATTAAATAAAAACAATTTTAAAAATCTTTCGAACACGGAAAAAAAAAAATATAAAATTAAACCGTCGACTGTTGGACGAATGAAAATCGAAGTAATTCGAAAATCTGGGAAAAGCTTTGTAACCCGACCCGGTTTTCGAACAGTTGAGCCATTGAACGCGAATAAAAATGCGAATCACGCGCGAAGAAAATTTACGAGCGGAAAAGCAGCTGAGGGAGTCGAAGCAGGGTCTTGAGAGGGGGAGGGAGGGCAAATCGTGCGTCGGACCACGGAGACCCCGATGATCTCTAATGGCCAGTTACGACGGGTACACAGATTTTCCATTTTCCGAGCGAGCCAGTCACCGTTCGTTCCCCGACTTTCATCATTTTTCCACGTTTTCTCGTTCCTAAGAGCCGCAAGCGAGCACGTATCGCAATAATCCCCTCAAATGTACCGCAAGGGTTCTCAAATCCGTCCAGACAATCGGGGCAATAATTCGTTCGGCTTTCGTCACATTGACATTAGCGAAACATTTTTTTTATTTTTTTTTTGGTTTGAATTTTTTTGCTTTGGGATTTATTAACGATAGTTTTTTCGATTTAGGTTATTGTTTTGGTTAGTATATGGTATTGATGAGATATTTTTTTTATAGTTGATAACCAATTGAATCTGTAATACCGGAAATAGGAATGAAATTGAATTTAAAGGTGTTTGATTATCAAAAATCTACCAGAATTCGGATAGAAATTAGATTATATATATATGGGGCATTTCATGACAGATCGATCAACTTCTGGCGGTCATTTTTTAGATCGTTTTCATAATTTTTTTATTCGAAAGTACTCATCGAAATAAACGAGCCCAATTTTTTTCAGATTTAAAAAAAATATATTTTACGAGATTTTTTTTTTTTGAAATAATAATTAAAAAAAAAAGAATGTCCGTTTTTTTTCTCCTGAAAAAATTCACAGAATTCTTATGATTTATAAGAAAATTTTCCAAACGCTATTGCAAGATGGAGCTTTCAAAACTACCGGAGAAAAAAAATAAAAATAAAAAAATTCGCCAACAAATGTGGCGAACGGTGGGTGTGGATATTGGTGCTGCATTTCTGCATTGCTGTCACGTACAATTTTTTGATTTTTATTTTTTTTCTCCGGTAGTTTTAAAAGCTCCATCTTGCAATAGCGTTTGAAAATTTTCTTATAAATCATAAGAATTCTGTGAATTTTTTCAGGCAAAAAAAACGGACATTCTTTTTTTTTTTTTTTATTTCAAAAGAAAAATCTCGTAAAATATATTTTTTTTAAATCTGAAAAAAATTGGGCTCGTTTATTTCGATGAGTACTTTCGAATAAAAAATTATGAAAACGATCTAAAAAATGACCGCCAGAAGTTGATCGATCTGTCATGGAATGCCCCATATATATTATATATTATATATATTATATTATTATTATTATAATATTATATTATTATATTTATTATATATTATATTATATTATATTATATTATATTATATTATTATATAGATTTGATTATAATTAGAATAATAAAAATATATTTTTTTCTTCCATTGAATGAAAAAATAATCAATAAATATGATACTGAAAATAAGAAAATGAGAAATTGCGATTTATCCTGACGGAAAATTGAAAAAAAATTCAAAATTATTCAACGTATAAAATCAAACTATATCGGTCGATCTTTTTTTTTTTTTCTCGCATTTTATTTTGAAAAGGATTTGAATTGTTGAACGAAGATCGTAAAATTGATTACCTCGGCTTTCGTGATTGCCGAAAAATTGGGACTGAGGTAGTACTTGATGCCCTCGGCGCTACCGGGCAGAGTCACGCCGCGAACCAGAAGAATCAAAAGCACGGCGTAGGGAAATAGAGCCGTGAACCAAACGACTTTTCCCGACGTCGATATTCCTTTCCACAGCGAGAAGTAGCAAATCACGTAGACGACGAGCAGACACATCGCTATGTCCCACTTTATAACTCCGAGATCGTCGATTCCCGAACTCTTGTGCAATTCCAATATCGCTCGACTTACACAAACGAAAAAAAAAAAAAAATATTATCGAATAATCGAACGACTGAATTAATTGAGAAATTAAAAAGAACGAAAATCTTCAATTCCATATAATTAATTCATTATTGCCAGTCAAACGATTAATTGTGAACTGAATTAATTGGAAACTTCGAACGAAAGTGATAATCTTGAATTTTACTTTCAATAGACAGAGAAATTTGCGATGAAACTTTGATCAATCGAAAATCTCAAACGAACGAAAATATTTTATTTTACAAAGCGCTGGAAAATTTATTCGTTATGAAAATAAAAAAACTTAATCAAAACACGTAAAATTCTGGGTCAATTTTGAATTTTATTCCAAATTTAATTTTTTTTTTTCAAATATAAATTTGTAAAATTCGTTCAATGGGAAAATAATAATGATACAAAAAAAATCGAATGAACGAAAAGAAACGTTCGTTTCAGCTTACTTGAAATACTCTTGAGCGGCGCTCGTGTATTTCGTATTTTGCGAATTATTATCGGCGTTTGTCCATCCGATGGCTTCGAGAACGGTTTGGCTGCGATTGCGAATCTTCGGATCGTCGAACCACGACGAACTGTCGACGTAAGAAACGTTTACGTCGAATTCGCGGCACATAGGGGTGTTCCAGGGATTTCCACATGTCGTCCATGGCAACATGCTCGTGAAGGAGGCAAAAAAGTATCTCAGAGCCCACGCGATTATTACGTTGTAGTAAAAATCGACGTAAAAGGCGATAAGAGCGACCGCGTAACCGATACCTGCGCAATAAAATACTTATTAGAAGAATAATAATGAAAATCTATTTTTGTCAATATTATTCAATCAATTGCAATGATATATTCAAATATTATTGGAAAATGAATGAATATTTGAATTATATTATATTCATTATAATTATATTATTATATTTCATTGTAATTAAAAAAAATATAATAATAATAATAATAATAATAATAATAATAATAATAATAATAATAATAATAATAATAATAATAATAATAATAATAATAATAATAATAATAATAATAATAATAATAATAATAATAATAATAATAATAATAATAATAATAATAATAATAATAATAATAATAATAATAATAATAATAATAATAATAATAATAATAATAATAATAATAATAATAATAATAATAACAATAATAATAATAATATATTTTTGGTTTTTGCATATTATTTTTATTATTATTATTACTATTATTTCAATAAATTTTAATAAAATATCAAAATATTATAGAAGATTGAATGATAATAGAAATAACATAGAGATATCAAGAACATTAAAATTTTATGAATAAAAATGACTAAGACGAAAAAATACCGCAAATAAATATTGACCATCACGGAATATTACAGAAGAATGAAAAGTTCGGGCACTTGGAATCTATCATCTCGTGAAACGAAAATTTTTCCACCGTTTCTGAAGTGTTGCGGTCGAAGCGTTCGAAGAGAGAGAGAGAGAGAGAGAGGAAAGAAAAGTGGTGAAGTGAAAAGTAAAGTGGGGTCCAGATTCGCCCGAGCGGAATATCAATGTTTCCGGAGCTGGTAGAATATAATGTAAGTGAAATAGCGAAATTTCCGCGTTTCTTATGTCGAGATCGAACGGAATCCAATGGAATGGGATCAAAAAGCAGAGAGAAAACGAGAAGGATTAACAATTCTCGAAGCGATCGACAATGAAGAGAAATCTTTCAAAAAAATATTGTTATTATTCGTTAAAAAAGTAATTTTTTTTTTTGACAATTGACCAGTTGATATCAAGAATATTATAAAAACATTGTAACCGCCGTTATCCCTCCCGGGATCACGTGGTCTACGCACCGACAGCCTGGATCACGCGACCGAAATTGAACCAATAGGAAATCGATTTCGGTCGCGTGATTTCTGCGTAACGACTGTGTACCGCGAGGTACAGAGGTACCGAGAGACTTGGGAGCTGAGAGAGTCGCCCGACGCACGTCGTCGGGATGGGACCCGGCTCCGAAATGCCATACATCCGGCAGAACGAATTACATCACCAGCATAACAGTCTCGTAAAAATGATTGATACATTAATTCGCAATCAAAGTTACATACGTGTGACTGATAATATATAAAAGGATTGATTCGCGGTACCGACGTGCAAGACTCAGGCTTATGAAGAATGGACATGATTTGATCGACGAAATAAAAGTGTAATTAAATACGAAATAAAATTAAAACACCCGACAATGAGGGTGAATGGAAGAATATACGACGTAGTGAAACGTGACATAAAAATGAAATCTAAAAATGGAATAAACCTGTGAACAGATAATTAATGATGGAATAAATTGTATACCCGGTATAAATTTCGAAGGAATAGTGTAAGGTGACGACGCGCTTGACCCAAGGACAATGATAATTGGAATAATGTGGACAATAGATCGCGAATAATAAACTGTATAACGATATCTGTGTAAAGTATTGACGATGGCAACACGAACAAGGACATGAATATGGACCGGAATCAAAACAAGAATTGTGTGAGCGTTAGTAAGGAATGAATGTTGGGATATATTACTGTGTGATTGCGAAAGACCATGAATATAATAATATTACTGAATGATTATGAGTGAAACGTAATTTAGTGGGATGATTCAATCAACTAAAGAAATAACGAAAATTGTCAGTGAGTATGAGAGAATGAATGGCTGATGAATAATATAAATTAGATCATGTGTGAATGATATAAAATTGATTTATTGGAGGAGATGAATTTAATAAAAAGGAGTAATATGGCATTAAAAAAT
The DNA here is from genome assembly GCA_963971145.1 of Sussaba pulchella. NCBI lineage: Eukaryota > Metazoa > Arthropoda > Insecta > Hymenoptera > Ichneumonidae > Sussaba > Sussaba pulchella. Next base: position 7,152,031 of record OZ020178.1, read on the forward strand.
TATAATGAGACCGTATCTACATTATTGAATTCAACCTTCCATAAGATCGACCCCACTCCGGCACCCAACCCAAATTAATCAATCAACGAACACAGAAAATTCGTTACAACATATTCTTCATATTTACAAGTTATGGTAAGGCTATGAAAATGAAAATAAAACCACGAGCCGATCCTTCGGGTCTTCAGGAGACCGCACACAAAATGGCGGCTCGAAGATTCTCCGAATATGGTTTTTTTCCTTCAACCTTTTGTGATAAAAATGTATAGTTTCGAAATTAAGTTTCATGGGCGAATGGACCCATAGAAAATTACGCAACCACCATCGATTGGCAATAATTTTTTTCTTTTTTTAGGTACTAGTTTTTTCAGTAAAGTATTTGGGGCGAGGTTACTGCAATGGACGTTGCTTGCCTTTGAGAAGCGGAACCAGACGTCCCCAGCACGTAATAGCGCCCTTTCGGTTGAACTGGCCGAGGGCTAGTTCCATGTAGAACAATGGAATTCCCCCGACTATGAGCATCACGCAGTAAGGAACGAGAAATGCGCCTGCAACAGAAAAACGACAATTTAACAACTTTATCCGCGACGAATTTAACTCTCGAACGATTAACGGAGTATGGAAAAACTATGAATCTACATACAATAATTATTGCGCTATCGAATACCAAGATTTGCATTAATTTCTCAACATTCTGCCAAAAGTTTTACCGAATGGTTGATTTTTTATTTAATTTCTCGTGATTTTCTTAAATTATATAATTTTATTATTTTTAAATCAAGACGTGGAATTTTTTTAGATTGTTTTGATTGTCTTTGAACGTAGAATTGCAAACATTTTTTCATCGCTTTAACATTGAATACCGACAATTATTTGACTCCATTTTCCGTTTTTTAAAAGAATTATAATTAATTTGTAAATAGAAAGACTAAATAATTAATTTTTTTAAATCGTCAATTTTTCAAATTATCATTTTAATTTACTTCCATCGAGATGTAAAAGTGTTTCATATAATTTTGATTATTTATTAATATTGGATGTCCAATATTAATAAATTTCTTTTCGTGTCAACGTTTATCAACGACGAATTTTCGTCTCCACAATCAAATTGTAAAATTCGTCCATTATTCAAAATTATCATTTCAATATTCCTACACCAACATACAAACTTTTCTCACATCGTTCGAATTATTTCCCGATACGAAAGAACAATTTTATCCCCGTGTCAACGTCGACCAGCGACGAATGTTGTCTCAAAAGAACGATTCAGCCGTTTTAAGAAAAGAATCCATTGCTCGAGTGTGAGAAGAAAAAAAGAGCATCAAGAAAAAGAAGATCGTAAACGATTCTTAACAAGTGCGAGGAGAACAAGTACGCGCAACGTTACGAGACACTGTTGCTGTGCATCTTCCGTTAAATCGTCTTGGCCTGGAAGCATGAAGCATCATTAAGGCTCCATCGGATTCGCGGAGACGAGGAAGAAGGGGGCAAGGGGGAGGAAGGGAGGGAGGGTAGAGATTCAACGAGGGTTGGGTAATCGAGGGCAATCTCTAACCCCACGAAAAAGCTTCGCGTCCGGAATATATCGCGCAAAAAAAAAAAAAAGAAAAGAAAAGAGAAAGAGAAAGAATCGTCTCGCACGTTAGAAGTGCTCGTGGGGGAGGACGAGAGCGGGTGGGGACGGTTCCCATTGTCGTGCCCAAGAGGGCAGTAATTGTGCAGTCGGAAACCGACGGAAAGAAAGACGGAGAGAGTGAAAATAAAGAAGGAAATTTTGCTGAATAAAAACAAGAAAAAAAAAAAGAAATCTGTAAAACGTCGAACGAACGAAAAGTTTGACACGTCAAAATTTTTAAAACGCGATACTTCGAGATGTGGCATTTTTGTGAAAATAAATTGTCGAAACGAAATAGCCGGATTTGCTAGAACTAGATTGGGGGAGTAGTTTTGTCATTATTTCTCGTTTTTTTTTTATTTCGTACGAATAGAATTCGGTTGCGACTCGGAATCATAAGAAAACGGAAAATTTTCCAAAATTTCAATCGATAAAAAAATAAATTTTAAAAAATTTATACATTATAAGAAATAAAAATATGTTAAATTCGATACGAATAAAAACAATGCATAAAATAAATTTTTTTTTCATTTAAAAAAATGTATACATATAATAATATATAATATAAATAATACATAAAATTAAATTACGAAAGAAAATAGTTAAATTCTAGATAGATACGAAATTCTAGAATATGAAAGAAAATAGATGAATAGTTAAGTAGGAATTAGTTAATAGTTAGTTAGTTGAATAGTTAAATTTCTTCGATAGCAAATCAAGTTAAAATTGCGATTCAAAAAAAACTTTCAGTAAATTTGTGTATGCGTGATAGAAAAAACGGAAAAAAAAAGAAATAGTAATTTGCATCGTATTACGAATTAAGGTGGCAATCTCGAATGACCCAGATCTTCGTGAAGCACGTTTGAGTGGCAAAATAATAATTTTTTTTTTTTTTTAAGAACTATTATCGCTCTATGGTGGAACTTGAAGGTATGGAAGAGCAGGAGGAGGAGGAGAAAGGAGGGGAAAAAGAAGGAGCAGGGTGAAAGGGGAGATTGAAAAGCCGGGTTGGCTCGCGTGGTGACCGTGGGCTTAACTGCATTGTCCAGCGTTTAGCGAGGCAAATGCTTTTAAGGTAGTAATTCGATTGCCAACTTTTCAAAGTGCGTATCACCCATCGCCCTCTTTCCCCACCTCTTCCCCCACCCTCTCTCCGAGCCTCGCCGTATACGTTATATTTATATCAAAACTCGTATCGCATACTCTATCGTCTTTATATAACATTTTTCTATGACTATGACATTGGTTTATATATTTTTTTAATGTCTTTCTTAGTCTCTTCTTTTTTTATTTCTCAATTTTGCTGGTTCTTATTTTTATTGTTGGCATTTTTTTTCAAAATCTTCATACAGAATCTGTCTCTATTTTTGTTACTAACATTTGTTGCTAACATAATCGTATAATTTCATTTTTATATCTATCCACAATACTTCATAAATCCTCATAGATCTTCGAAAAATAAATATCGAAAAGTTTAAAAAATTGGAAAACCAAAAGTAATATGAAATATGAAAATAACAAAATTAGATACCGTCATAAAAAAAAATTAGAGCACTAATAAGAACTATCTACCTATCTATTTATCCCTCTCTCTCGCTTTTTCTCTCACTTCGCAAGTTATTGCATTAGCAAAATTTATTTATTCATTCGTTGATTTATTTATCAACAAGAACAGGCGAGATTGACTCCGTTTCGAGTTAATTCCCTTACAATCGTGTTTACGTTGATAGCGATCGCGAAATATCCGAATTGATCCTGACCGTACGATTCGTCTAATCGTCTCTGATCGAAACAAATCATTCGCGATTCCTTCCTAACCCCAATTCCGAACTTACCAACGAGTTGCCCAACTTGTCGGGCATTTACGAACACACCCACACACACACACCCACACACACACAAACACTCGAAGCCCTTTGTGCCTCGTTATCCTTGCGCTTCATCGAATCGTCCTAATAGCCGGATTAAATCTCTCCGAGGAATTCGACGGTTGGAGCATCGACGAGGCTCTTCGTCCAAGAGTTTATATCATCATCGGGAAACCACACATTCGTTTCTCAAACGAAATTATTTTGAATTATCATTTTTCACATTTTCTCATCATCATCTCATTAATCTCATTTTGTATTTTATTTCATTCGTTTTAACTTTTCTTCGTTCATTCTTGCTACAATATTACCATTGTAGCGAAAATATATTTTTTTCTGAGTTGCCGCCCTAATGAGCATACGCAATACGTGAACGCAATAATTTTTTTTTGTATTTATTCTTCATTCAAATATGCTCTAAGAAGAAAAAATCTGAATAAATAAATTAGCAGAAAATATTGTCTTTTATATTTCGTTTTGGTCCATATAGGATGTGAAAAAAAAATACAAAATAAAGCAACTTCATCAAAAATCCTCCCCTTAAATTTGCTATGACCAAAAACAAAGAAAGAAAGATCGAAAGGAAGCTAGAAAGAAAATAAAAAGATTAAAAAAAAAAAAATCACAAGTGATCGATGTCTCGACGTCGTGCCGACAGTGACTTCGAGAACCGAAGCGAAGAGAGTTTCCCAAAGGGAAAGCGATTCGTGGGATAATGTCGTGGGATTTGAAGGGATCAACAGGTCACCCTCCCTCTTTTTGCCCCGCAAGCACGTGACGCTTCTTCCGGTTCGAGGAGGATGAAGAAAAAAACGACGAAGATGAAGAACAAGAAGTAGACGAAGAGAAAGATGACGAAAAACAAGAAGAACGCGAGGGAGATAAAAGGGGGAGTCAAGGGCTTTTCCCAGACTCCTTCTTCAATCCACCGCGACGAAATCATCCCCCCCCCCCCGCTGCCTTATCCAACCCCGTCGTATTTTTTCTTCGTTCTTCTCCGCGAGAACGATCGTCTTCCGGTCTTTCATTCCTCTGCTTTTCGTTCCCTCACCGACGAGGATGAAAAATCGTCAAATATGGCGAGCAACGTCATCACGAAGACGAGGGAACGTCGTTTCTACGTTGAAAAAGACGTATATACTACTTGAATAACGGTAATCGCATCAGAGAGGATAAAACGTTCGTGCGGAACTTCTTGATTAATTCTTCTCTTGCTACCGTCGTCAACGTTGTCCGGTTGTTCCTTTGATGTAACGTGAAAAAAAACCCCGGGGAAATTTATTTCTCGCGATGTAATAATAATGATAATAATAAGAATGAGTTACATGTGATAAGAAAAAAATTGAAAAGTCAAAGCTTGCTTCCGAATAATTTTTTACATTTGCCAGAGTCTACATGACAATCTGAAAAAAAATCTTTTTCACGAAAACAAAGCTTCCTCCATGAGGAAGCAAAAACCTAAATAAATAAATAAATATATAAATAAATAAAAGGAAATGAAGTGTCGCAACTGGTTTCAGTCTACTCCTATGTGCGTGACGATGCTGCTGATGTTGGATCCGTCGCCCGAGGCTGACATCCGCTTTAATAATTCGCTTTGAGGACAGTTTCCCGCGCCAAAGTGATTCAAGACGTGTTAACCGGAACTTTCATTCGGTAACGGATGTCTGGCTCTGGCTTACTCGTGAATGAAAAATCCCCGACGGTCAAACGTTTTACCTTCGCGATTTTCCGATGCAACGAATCGAAGACTTTTCGAAATAAAAATCTTACCGTCTAAAAAAAACCAATCCTGCTTCTCGTCAATGAAAAAAAAAGATACAAATACAATAAATAATATAACAAAGATAATGAATAATTTTTATAACAAGCTTAGGTAAATTAACTGAAATAACGCGAATATTTTGAAGATTCCACGTCCGAAAACATCCTCAAAGTTTGTAAATTAAGTTTTTTACTTACAAAAAATTTTTTTTAAAATAATAATAATAAAAATAATAACAATAATAATAATAATATTAATCATATTAATAATAATAAAAAATAATAATAATAATAATAATAATAATATTAGTATTGATAATAATATTAATATTTATAATAATTATAAATAATTAAGTTGAAAAAAAGTAATAATTAAAATAATAATAATAATAATAATATTGATCATATTAATAATAATAAATAATAATAATAATAATGTTAAGCATATTAATAATAATAAAAAATAATAATAATAATAATATTATTATTGATAATAATATTAATATTTATAATAATTATAAATAATTAAGTTGAAAAAAAGTAATAATTAAAATAATAACAATAATAATAATAATATTGATCATATTAATAATAATAAATAATAATAATAATAACAATAATAATAATAATGTTAATCATATTAATAATAATAAAAAATAATAATAATAATAATATTATTATTAATAATAATATTAATATTTATAATAATTATAAATTATTAAATTGAAAAAAAAAAAATAATTAAAATAATAACAATAATAATAATAATATTGATCATATTAATAATAATAATAATAATAATAATATTATTATTGATAATAATATTAATATTTATAATTATAAATAATCAATCTTCCCGGTCCTGGCCAATAGAAATAGAAAAAATATATAAATACGATTTATAATATCACGAAATAACGACCAATTATCGATTAAAAATCGTACGTTAAATGAAACAAACAACGCAAAATTTTCCGAGAATCCCTCCTCCTCTTCAAACCTTCTTAAAGTTTGACCTATCCATCCGTCCACGAGTTCTCACGGTCCATGATCAAAGGTGTCCCAAATAGGAAATTATAATTAATCGAGGTAATTGTTAATTAGTGACCGATCTTCCATGCCCGGTGTTCGGCGTTTCCCCCGGCTTTTCCGTCGTCCCGTTAGTTTCCTCCCTAAAATTTCACGACGGTACAATTCCTGCGCTCCTGCTTACCGAACAGGACACCGCGCTCGTGTACCCGTAACGCCGGTGAATGCTGGTTGGTTGCAGTTGCAGCTCGAAGCTTCGGCTTCGGCAGCTCGCGGTGCTGCTCTTCCGTCCCTCTTCACCGTCGAGGCTTTAATTGGGTTAGCAGCCGCTTTTGAGAAGCTCCTGTATCACTGACAGCGGGCCTTAATCATATTCCTACGGGACTTGATAGAGCGACTAATGGCATCGTACTTCTCCTGTCCTCCTGTCCTACACTCCTCTTTCCCTTTCCCATCGCCAGCTCCTCCTCTTCCTCCTCATCCTTCTCCTCCTCCTTCTCCTCTTCCTCCTCCTCCACCTCCTCCCACTCGCCCTCCTTCGGCCCCCTTCGAAGTTGTCGGGCTATCGCGTTCTCCACCGTGTAGTTGCTTCACCTCATATTGCCTCAAATCAATCCCATCATTATCTCGATCATTATCGTTCTTTGCACGATCATGGGGAAAAAAACAGTCAAGTAGCGTGTTGGGCACGCACGTGATAGGGTTCCTCAGTCATTATGTAGTAGTCATTGACATTTTGGAATTTTTACAGATTTTTTGAATCGATAGTTTAAAAGTTAGAGGGGGGGACACTCTGATAAAGACTCAAAAAGCTAATTTCTCGTGAGTGAAGGGTTAAAATGAAAAAGTCTCAGGACGTTAGTTTTTGCATTTGAGGAGACGTATCGAAAGACACCTCACTCAATGGGGTGAAAAAAAAATGTCGAGTACACTTTTTTAATCTGCGGGAGGGGTGCATACATTTTTTTTTCCAAAAATATTTTTTTTTTGTTTTTAGGTCGTCGATCTACGTCTGTGTACCAAATTTTATGTCAATCGGTAGATAATTGAGAGAATGGGAGTGACATATGAACAGACGGACGGACAGACGGACTTGGCGAAATCATGAGGGTTCCTAGATTTTTACGGAATCCTAAAAAGATTGATGATTTTATCCCAACTCGCCGATTGCCGGATTTACATCGGTAATGTAAGAATTATAATTTGCTGATTTGTTTACCGTTTTTGGAAGATTGTCGAGTAATTTTCTTTTCTATTACATCTAGGAGAAATATTTTTGTTGCTTGCTTTTCTGGGAGAAAATTTTTTTGTATACATTTCATAGACGAGAATATGGTAATTGTAATAATCTATGACCTAAATAACCTAAATAATTTTTATCACTCGATCGACAGTTCTCGAGTTCTGATGCACATCGATTTTGAATATATTTATCATTTATACAATAAGATGTATAAATTGGATATTAATATTAATATTAATAAACAAATAATAATAATAATATTATTATTGATAATAATAATATCAATAATAATATTATAATAATATAATGATATAATATAATAATTATAATATTAATAATATAATAATAATATTATTATTAATAATAATATAATAATAAATAATAATATAATTATTATATCGATAATATAATAATAATAATATTATAACATTAACATTATACATTAACATTAACATTATTATAATTATTTAGATAATATTATTATTGTTATTGTTGGATATTAATATTAATATTAATATCATTTCATGCGTATATTTTAAAAATAGCTGTGTATTGAAATCCTCCGACTGCCAATTTAGACGAATTGTTCATTGTTTGATATTCATTTTAATAAAAAGATAATTGAAATATCGAAGAATAAAAAAACAAATCTTTGCCAATTCGCAAAGAAAACGTTTTTACAAACGCACCTCTCTGCGTCAATTTCACGATTCATTCAATTATTACGCCTGGCAAATCCAGAGACGCTCAAGATTGTCAATTTCCGCGTGATTTATTTCGTCGCGCAGTTAAGAAGCTTTGGCGTCTCTTCTCCTTCGTCGCCGGAAATTCCACGACTGTTACAAGCAAAGCCACGAGACTAGTCAATCCGACCAAGGGGACGAGAAATTAATTACGAGAAAGAAAAATAAACCAACAAAAAATAGAATATTAGGAAATAAAAAAATCAGAAACGTAGAAAATGCGGAGGTAGATGTTGCTACTGCAGTTGAGGTCATTTTCCGCGAAGCTTAAATGCCAATCATGACAATCTCGTTATGCAGGAAAATTAAGGAAACGTTTTGCTTGCCGGAATAATTTTGCGACCGTGAAGAATTTAAAACGAAATGTTTCTCATTGCTGTAAACTACGTCGAAACGGTTTTTGATAACGTTTGAGGTTGAAAAATATGAAATAAGAGTCTCGTGAGATGTGCGTTTGTCGAATGAATATTTTGCGGTCATTCATTTATTATTTATTATTTATTATTTATTATTTATTATTTATTATTTATTATTTATTATTTATTATTTATTATTTATTATTTATTATTTATTATTTATTATTTATTATTTATTATTTATTATTTATTATTTATTATTTATTATTTATTATTTATTATTTATTATTTATTATTTATTATTTATTATTTATTATTTATTATTTATTATTTATTATTTATTATTTATTATTTATTATTTATTATTTATTATTTATTATTTATTATTTATTATTTATTATTTATTATTTATTATTTATTATTTATTATTTATTATTTATTATTTATTATTTATTATTTATTATTTATTATTTATTATTTATTATTTATTATTTATTATTTATTATTTATTATTTATTATTTATTATTTATTATTTATTATTTATTATTTATTATTTATTATTTATTATTTATTATTTATTATTTATTATTTATTATTTATTATTTATTATTTATTATTTATTATTTATTATTTATTATTTATTATTTATTATTTATTATTTATTATTTATTATTTATTATTTATTATTTATTATTTATTATTTATTATTTATTATTTATTATTTATTATTTATTATTTATTATTTATTATTTATTATTTATTATTTATTATTTATTATTTATTATTTATTATTTATTATTTATTATTTATTATTTATTATTTATTATTTATTATTTATTATTTATTATTTATTATTTATTATTTATTATTTATTATTTATTATTTATTATTTATTATTTATTATTTATTATTTATTATTTATTATTTATTATTTATTATTTATTATTTATTATTTATTATTTATTATTTATTATTTATTATTTATTATTTATTATTTATTATTTATTATTTATTATTTATTATTTATTATTTATTATTTATTATTTATTATTTATTATTTATTATTTATTATTTATTATTTATTATTTATTATTTATTATTTATTATTTATTATTTATTATTTATTATTTATTATTTATTATTTATTATTTATTATTTATTATTTATTATTTATTATTTATTATTTATTATTTATTATTTATTATTTATTATTTATTATTTATTATTTATTATTTATTATTTATTATTTATTATTTATTATTTATTATTTATTATTTATTATTTATTATTTATTATTTATTATTTATTATTTATTATTTATTATTTATTATTTATTATTTATTATTTATTATTTATTATTTATTATTTATTATTTATTATTTATTATTTATTATTTATTATTTATTATTTATTATTTATTATTTATTATTTATTATTTATTATTTATTATTTATTATTTATTATTTATTATTTATTATTTATTATTTATTATTTATTATTTATTATTTATTATTTATTATTTATTATTTATTATTTATTATTTATTATTTATTATTTATTATTTATTATTTATTATTTATTATTTATTATTTATTATTTATTATTTATTATTTATTATTTATTATTTATTATTTATTATTTATTATTTATTATTTATTATTTATTATTTATTATTTATTATTTATTATTTATTATTTATTATTTATTATTTATTATTTATTATTTATTATTTATTATTTATTATTTATTATTTATTATTTATTATTTATTATTTATTATTTATTATTTATTATTTATTATTTATTATTTATTATTTATTATTTATTATTTATTATTTATTATTTATTATTTATTATTTATTATTTATTATTTATTATTTATTATTTATTATTTATTATTTATTATTTATTATTTATTATTTATTATTTATTATTTATTATTTATTATTTATTATTTATTATTTATTATTTATTATTTATTATTTATCATTTATTATTTATTATTTATTATTTATTATTTATATTCATTCATTGATTTATTTACATTTTTAATGATTAAAACGAAGAAATATTGATTATAATTTTTATTAAATGTTACAATCCACTGCAAAGAAAAAATAATAATTCGTCGTAATTGTTTATAATCATTGCAAAAATATGAAAAATTGCCCCATGATAATTAATCATATTTGTTTGTTCGAAAAAATATTTTTAATATATTTTCGTTGAGTAAATAATAAATTTTAAAAAGTTGTAATTTATTTAATTCATTGGAATTTATATAAATTTATTGAATAGAATAAAAAAGAGCATAATTTCGGTCGTCACTCACCACCGCCGTTTTTATAGCACAGATAGGGAAATCTCCAGACGTTTGCGAGATCGACCGCGAAGCCGATAACCGACAGCAAAAAATCAACTTTGCCGGACCAAGTTTCCCGACGTTCACCGACGTCGTCCGGACTTCCCGGTGCCGACGTTTTCACCACTCTCGACGTCATTTCGAATCCTAAAATCGTCGTTGAAATTGTTTGACGAAATAAAAAGAAAAGAAAATTACGATATTATTAACGAGGTGAAGAAAATAATTAGTATAGATACAGAAATTATGTAAATATCATAATCATGCAGAATATTGTGATATAATAATATATTGGATTGTAATAATTATCATTGTATTACAATATTATATATATACGATAGAATTATCATAATGAAGTAATGGGGAGAATATTGTCAGTTTTTATCCTGTGTTTTGTCGACGAGGCTGCGATTCAAGGACTTAAATCTCTGCCTCAAAAATAAGAGAAAAATCGAGAGCCGGAAAAATCAGTCTTCGACTCTTTCTTTTTTCGACATTTATTCAAGAAAGGCAAATTTTTTTAAAAGAAAAAATTCGTCGAAGCTTGAAAATGGACAAACAAAATGACAAAAAAAAATCGTTGATACTGAAAATTGCAAATACCAAAAACCTCTTTGGTTTGGTTTGAACCTTTTTGGTTTGTAAACTAAAAAGATCCAGATAGACTCAACCGGTCGTCAAAACCAGAAGCGTCAAATTTCAAACCCCAGAATATTCAAACAAGGCAATAAAAAATAAAAAATAACCTAAAAAATAAATATAAAACCAATTTCATTCCCCTTAAAAAAAATTCCAACAAATGCTCAACAAAAAAAAACCAAATCCCAAAAACAAAAATATTCACGCATCTAACATCAGACACAAAACCCCAAACCCTGCCGCAAACAATTCGCGGTTCCTTCAACCAACTCGAAACAAAAAATCAAAATCGAAATAAATAAAAAGCCAAAAACCAACGAAAAACGCCAAATCCGAAAAGCGAGAAATCCTCGACAAAACCGAAAATCCTCAAACCCCTCAACCCCAATCCCAGCGTAACAAAAATAAAATTCCAGCCAAACAAAAAATCCCCACTCTACGCTTAACACCCCCCCCCCCCCCCCCCCCCGACGCCAAAAAAAATAGTCGCGAGATCGGTGTCGGAAAAAACGAAAAACAAACGAAACAAAAAAAAATCGCAAAGGTATTCAGAGTCATCGCATCCCATTGCGATTTTAATTGACCGCTCAGCGATTACGGAATCCCGTGTGAATCGTCGCGAGGGTGTGTGGAAACGGAGAGGGTTGATGAGGGAGGGGGCGTCGATGGCGTCGATGATATCGCCTCATCGGGATGCCTCCGGAGAGAAAGAGAGAGAGAGAGAGAGAGAGAGAGAGAGAGAGAGAGAGAGAGAGAGAGAGAGAGAGAGAGAGAGAGAGAGAGAGAGAAAGAGAGAGAGAGAAACGAGAGATTGAGAGAGAGAGAAACGAGAGATTGAGAGAGAGAGAGAAAGAGGGAGAGAGAAAGAGGGAGAGAGAAAGAGGGAGAGAGAGAGAGGGAGGAAGAGAGAGCGAGAGAGCGAGAGAGCAAGAGAGCGAGAGAGCGAGAGAGCGAGAGAGCGAGAGAGCGAGAGAGCGAGAGAGCGAGAGAGCGAGAGAGCGAGAGAGCGAGAGAGCGAGAGAGCGAGAGAGCGAGAGAGCGAGAGAGCGAGAGAGCGAGAGAGCGAGAGAGCGAGAGAGCGAGAGAGCGAGAGAGCGAGAGAGCGATTGATTGATTGATTGATATAATGTTTATTAGCTTTCTGGGCTATTTGTTGTACATAATTTTCGAGTTTCCGTACACAATATTTTATCTTACAGCGAGAGAGCGAGAGAGCGAGAGAGCGAGAGAGCGAGAGAGCGAGAGAGCGAGAGAGCGAGAGAGCGAGAGAGCGAGAGAGCGAGAGAGCGAGAGAGCGAGAGAGCGAGAGAGCGAGAGAGCGAGAGAGCGAGAGAGCGAGAGAGCGAGAGAGCGAGAGAGCGAGAGAGCGAGAGAGCGAGAGAGCGAGAGAGCGAGAGAGAGAAGCTGGGGGGTAGTACGAGAAATACAAGGAGAAGGGGGGCGCGCACGGGATCGCGTGTAATTCGGTGACGACAAGTTATGGATAGCCCTTCACACACATCAACCCTCTCGACCCCCTAACGAGCTCATTGTCCAGCGTTGACGGGCACCGGTCAAACAGCATTATTTCAAACCCGTACGATATATGCATATGTATATCCATATATACACTAAGGTGGCTTGAAAAAAAATTTTTTCCTGATTTCAATCAAAATACATTCACTGCGAAGTATCTTGCATCCAGAGAATTCACCCCAAAGATGAACCCAATCGGAGTATTTTTAGGGGTCGCGCAAGATTTGTCAATTTTTTCCATTTGATTAACATGGGAAGAACGTAAAGTTTCCATTAAAAAAATCGTAGCTCCGCGAATTTTCAAGCTACGTTGATCCCGTAAGTTCAACTTAAAAGCTCCTTAAAAACCGCTCAAAATGACACGCGGACGTCTGGGATCCGATTGCAATTTCCGTCGATAATTTCATACGAAAAAACAAAATTATCGACGGAAGTTGCAATCGGATCCCAAAGATCCGCATGCCATTTCAAGCGGTTTTCAAAAATCTTTCAAATAAAACTCACGGGATCAACGTAGCTATAAAATTCGCGGATCTACGATTTTCAAAATAAAAAAAAAAAAACAAACCACCCTAAAAAAAAAAGAAAAAATACAAAATAAAAAAAAAAATTTTTTTTTTAAATTTGTAAATTTCTACAAACCACCCTAATATACACGCCGGACGATCGCTTCGGCCCTGGGACGCGGGAAAGAAATAAACCGCTCGGGGCACAAGGAAATAAAGAGTAGGGGGAGGATCACGAGGGGGGGGTGGGTGGGGTGGCAATAGGGGGTGGAAAGAGGGATCGCGAGAGGGGAGAGGGTGTGCAAACGGGTGATTCGTCGCGATGTATGATATTGCGAATGATGGTCGAGCGAACATCCGGACACGAGCGGATATGGAATCGCGGGAGGGCAGCTGTAGCGGAAGGGGGCGGTGGCGGGAGGGGGAAGGAACGAGAGGGAGGATCGGGGGATGAAGCCGACGGGGATCTATCGAGTACTCGACGAGAGCTTTTCTGTCACACGCACGATTCAACCTCTTATTAGAATCGAAGCTTCATTATTATTCGGGAACGCTTCAATACTCGCGATCGCCACCTCCACCCCCTTAACCCCACCCCCGGACCTCCTTCAACCCCTTCCGACTACTCTTCGGACGTTCTCGTCACGACTATTTTCGTTATCAATTCCGAGGTTTTATTTTTTACTCCATTTAGATTTTATTAATTTGAGAACAATGTTTTTTTTTAAAATTTATTTATTTATTTTTTTGTTGGGTTTTTTCGGAATTTTTTTTTTTTTTTTAACGTCGAATTTGTGACGATTATTTTTTGTTGGGGGGTTTTGGAATGATTTGTATTTTCAGGAGAATTATGAGATCGGGTAAACGGTTTGGGGAAGGTTTATGAATAAAAGTCTTATCGACGATGGAACGTTGACATTTTTTGCTGGCAAAGTTGCAAGATTTTGTCATTCGCTTGGTCTTGAAAAGCGAGTGGGGAAAATTAATGAATAAATAAAATGTGTTATGATGAAAGAGAAAACAGATAAATTCGTGATGTGAATTTTTATTGAGAGATGGTCGGTTGCGAGACGAATGAAAGGGGAAAAAAATCGTCGAAATTTGATAATTGCGTTGAGAGGTTGGTACTCGCCGTTAAATTTGAGAGAGTAGCTCGGTGTTAACGATATTATCCTGGCGGGGTCGGTGGCTCTCGTCGGTAGTCGATAGCCGCACTCGAGGCTCTCACTGAAACCGATAATTCCATCAATTTTCGATAAATCAAAATTAAATAACCATCTATTTTTTTTTTTTTCATTTTTATTTCTTCAACTTTTTTTTTCAACGTTGAACAATTTTATTTTATTAATTTATTTTATTTTATTTTTTTTAATTTTCATCTCGTCGATAATTCAACGATTATAGTCGAAAGATAAATAAATTTGAAAAAAAAGGATATACTGACGATAAATAAAAATTTATTTGAATTTAATGTAATTTAATTTGATTAACAAATAAATTAATTGATTTTATCTTTTTTTGTTCGTCTTCTTTTTTTCATCATAAAATAATTTCATTTAATTTTATCTCAAAATTTCTTCTCGTCGATAATTCAACGATTACAGTAAAAATAAAATAAAAAAAGGATATACTAAAGAAAAATTAAAATTAAACAATCATCCATTTCTGTCCTTCTTTTTTTTCATCATCAAATAATTTTATTCAATTTCATCCCCAATTTTTTCTCGTCGATAAATTAATGATTGCGATAATAAAAAAAATGTAAAAACAAATAAAAATAAAATACCAAAAAGAACATACTAAAGAAAAATGAAAATTAAACAATCATCCCTTTCAGTCCTTCTATTTTTTCATTGTCAAATAATTTTATTCAATTTTATCCCCAATTTTTTCTCGTCCATAAATTAATGATTGCGATAATTTAAAAAAAATGTAAAAACAAATAAAAAATAAAATCAACTCACTGGATGTAGAATTGCGGAGGCTCAGTGACGAGATTTTTCGGCGATGCTCAAACCCGTCGAGACGCCCGCAAGCCTAATTTTCTCCTTCTTCTTCTCGACGACGACGCGAAAATTCGTTTGTTCCGGTTTTCGCAGCGACCCGTAATTTCGATCAAATCTTCGGTCGCTATGATTCGTCGCGTCAATCGTGTACGTCACACCCATTCCCGTCTCGTTGCTTGTTTGAAAAAAAAAATCGCGCGATTTACGGGCGATCACACGGACGTCGTGAGATCCGGCGGTAAATAAACAAAAAGAAAAAAAGAAAAAACGTATCGCGGCGATCTTGATGATCTCAGCGACGATTTTCCTGCGACCGCGAGCTTCGAGGATTCATCGGTTATCGCGATGGCCCAATGGCCAAAAATCGGTACTGTAATTTATTCATTTACTTTCGTTATTATTCGCGTTTTCACAAATTAATCAATAAATAAATTGGAAAAATTCGTGTTTCAACATTTTTACGAGAAATTTCGTATCAAGCGAATGGCAATGATGGTTCAAAAAGACGAAATATGTTTGTAATACATGAAACAATTACGTGAAATGATTCTCAAACGTGTAATCATTGGTAGAGAAAAAAAAACACATCACCGAAATTGCGGGAATAAAGAAATTAAAAAAAAAAAAAACAAATTTTTTTAATTACGTTGTAACAATTCCGACACTGTCCGAAACTTTGATCATTCTCGAATCTTTTTCACGTTTTCAGACTCTCGTATTAAATCCCAAACTAGTGACACGAAATTTCTGAAAAAAGACCGAAAAAAAAAAAAATATTAATCGT
>OZ020178.1:7173460-7305960 GCA_963971145.1 Sussaba pulchella
ATGCATCTGGAACATCGATGCCATGCAACGGCTGCTATCCATTGTGAGTCGAAAAAAAAAATTCATTTTATCATGAATAAAATTATTAAAAAAAAAAAAATAATAATTATTATAAATTATGGAATACAATTATTCCATAATTGTCTGAGAATATTTTTTTTTCTTACAAATACGTGTAAGAATAATTTTCCAATATTCAAAACATTATTACAGAGCTTATCTTATCTCTCTTATCAATTCCGTCTTCGTCAGCTTCGACGAGACATCGAAAAGAGGCGCAAAAAAAATTTGTTTTTAAACATAAAAAAAAAAACGAAACGCCATAATTTTTTTCCTATGTTTACCCAGAGCTGCTGTTTTGCGATAACACAGCTGCGAAATATTTTTCGTCGAACTCGTTTCGCGTCCACATGCATCATGACGCAATAACATTTTTCAATCGGTTAGCAGAAAAAAACGAAATAAAAATACGAAACATTTGTCGAAGCAAGAAAAAAAAAATTGTGTCACGTTTTCGTTCGCGTAACAATTTCGGAGCTTCATCACTCTCCTTACGACCATATTTGTTTTATTTTTTTCACCGGTGTTACGAGTGTGCCACGTTGCAAAATTTCATTTTGCGCAACGTGTTTAGAATCCTCACCGAAAACAAATTCGGAATTTTCGTCGACAGCGAATTGTTCAAAAAAACCCTCGATATTCATTTGATCGTTAATTATCTTTTTTTCAAATTAATGTTTATTTTTTATTCGCGCTTTCAATTTTTCCGTCAGCAAAATTATAAAAATAAAAAAATTATAATTAAAATTTTTATTCTAAAAATAAAATAAAAAGTTATGATAATTGAAGTTTTAATTCGAAAAATAAAATAAAAAATTATAATAATTAATATTTTGATTCTGAAAATGAATAAAAAATTATAATAATCGAAGTTTTAATTATGAAAATAAAATAAAGAATGATAATGATTAAAATTTCAATTCTAAAAATAAAATAACAAATCATAGTTAAAATTTTAATTAGAAAAATATTAATTAAAATTAATTTATTTTATTTCTTTAAAATTATCAAATTAAAATTTCCAATTCTAAAAATAAAATAACAAATCATAGTTAAAATTTTAATTAGAAAAATAAAATAAAAAATTATAATAATCAAAATTTTGATTATGAAAATGAATAAAATATTATAATAAATAAAATTTTAATCATAGAAATAAAATAAAAAATTATAATGATTAAAATTTTAATTATAAAAATAAAATAAAAAATTATAATAATTAAGATTTTAATTATAAAAATGAAATAATAAATTATGATAATTAAAATTTCACTTATAAAAATAAAATAATAAATTATAACAATTAAAATTTTACTTACAAAAATAAAATAATAAATTATAACAATTAAAATTTTACTAATAAAAATAAAATAATAAATTATAACAATAAAAAATTTTACTTATAAAAATAAAATAAAAAATTATAATAATATAATAATTAATTATAATATAAATAAATGAATTCAATCAAACTGATCAATCGATGTTTCAGCTTCGACAGACGCAAACGGCTTGCACGGAGAACGAATGCTGGAACGACGTAGGACGACGTACGTCCCCCAAATTCTTCTCAATAACATCAATCAATTCGCCCATTTACGTAATTCAATCATCGTTTTTTTTTTTGTTTCCAAAATTTTTTTTATCCAGTTCCCGGACCGCAGAACAGTTTCCAAAGTACCGATATGGTCTTCATAACGATGTTGCTCGGTGTTGTGGCACTTCTCTACGCCTTCAGGCCCAATTCTCTTCGTCAAACGAGCCACGATGACGTCAAGCCACGCGACAATACCCCGGTGAGTCAAAAATTCCATTCTAAAACCGACAAAAATATTCGATCGAATTAAATGTTCGAAGAAAAAACCATTATCAAGTTTCTCATCACCGTCCTGATTTTTTCAGGGCTCGAACGGTGACCCTCCGGCTCCTCCTCCATCGGCCAATTGAAAGAACCTCCGGAAACCTCTCCTGCGACGCCATTCCCCAATCATCTGGCTCGAGGTTCACAAAAACACAAACCAATAACGATGAATAACGATTTAAAAAAAAAAAAATTACGCGAAAAAAATACAATAAAAGACCAAAAAATAAAAAAAATAACATTATAAAACGTCAAAAATGATTAATAACGCAATTAAAAACGGCTGTTTCTATTCCGCAATTAGTATTAAAAACGTAACCGCACGTAACATCACACAGCGTTGTCGCAGATATTTAAATTGGAAAAAATTGGGAGGTCAAATATTATTTATCCGAGATGAAGAAGATCGTTCGATTTTTCGCATAAATGTTTTTTATAAAACAATAATATGTAAGATATGCGACGTGCCTGGCCTGCCCGAACGTTCTATTTTTAATTTTTTTCTTTTGTTTTTCCTCGATTATATCCCGAACGAAAAAAAAATTTTTAATAAAAATTTTCGAACGATTTCCGAAACGTCGAAATAAAAAAAAACGCCGTTTAAAAAAAAAAAACTATATGTTTCTAGATTTTAAAGAAAGAAAATTAAATGAAATATTTGGGAACGATAATTTAAAGAGATAATTGTAAAATTACGCGAGAAAAAAATGGTTGTGCTCAGGACGAATTTTTTAGATCATTGAATTGATTGTATTATATCGAATTTTTGTAGATAAGAATTGTCGAAACAGTTCCAAAAGCTTCTGGCCACGTTGAAAATGTGGTTTAAAAGTGCAATCGATATTTCGATATGAGAATTTAAAAAGAAAAAAAATCAAGCTGAACGAATAATTGAATAAAAAACAATCGCAGCGTAAAAATTTGTAAAAAAATAAATAAAAAATAAACTTCGACGGTAAATTAATTCAAAACAATGATATTCGTGTCGAGGTTATTGTGAAAAATAAATATGGCAATAGAAAAAATAATGATGATAATAATTTCTCCGTGTAATAATAATGTAATAATTTATCCGAATGAAAGAATCTCCGGGAAAAAAAAAAAAGATAATTATATCAATCAGTGAAAATATTTCGCTGAATGTTCTACGTTTTGAAAATACAATAATAAATATACCTCGGTTTTGTAGATTAAAATGATCCCAAGACTGTACATTCCTGTAAAATTTATCGAAAATTAAAGAAATTACGAATATTATGAAAAAAAAAAACGAAAACGTTGTTTGTTTTTTTTTTTTCTTATATTTTTCCAAATTACGCAGATATGTTGTTATTTTTCTTCTTTTTCGTGGTAAACGAATTGTTCGAGAAAAAATCTTGCGTTTAATCGGAAAACATCGTAACGATCGGCAACAAAATCTTCAGACTGTTTTTATTGCTATTCGTTATCGCTTTTTATGGAAAATATTTTTCATATTCGGTCGAAGATAATCATTCGAGTGAGGATCATTCGTTTCACCGAGTTTATCGTAATTTCCATGGATAATTGAATTTGTACCAATTCCAAAGCGTCCAACTATAATCTCAAGGGACGAATCGTTGTTATTGTTATTATTATTATATATAATTTTTTTTGTTTTAAAACATTTTAAGAGCATCGAAATTTCAATAGAATTTATCATCGTAATTTCCATACTCCCTTTACAAAGTTATCGTCGAGGTTTCACGACGAAATTCACAATTTATTCTTCTTCTTCGTCTTCCGAGTTATTAAGGGCGGGGTAAAATTAATTCGGCGAAAAAGAAGCATGTTATTAAGATTTTTATCTGGCGATACAAATGGTGTAAAATTATTCAATCAATTTCCATATAATGATCCAACATTTAAACAATATTTTCCGAAATTTTCATTCCAAAATATTGAAAATTAAGCGGGTGACAGTGAATCTCCGGAGGCGCCTCGAAAAAGTTCGTGTTCACGATAACGCGAAATCTACTGGACAAATCGTTTTGAAATTTTGCACACTACTTCTTCACATAATTCACCAGGTATTGTCGAGAGTTTTTTTTTTTTAATAATTATTAATTTTACAGCAAGAAATTAGCTGATTTTTATAGCGAAAATCGGTTTTTTTTGCTTCCAAGTGCTACGAAAAAATCAAAAATCAAAACAAAAAAAAAATCCCCTCGTGATTATCTCGAGAAACATCTCCTGTAACGAATGCATTTTGATTTTTTTGTTTCAGATGATTCTTTTGCGAGTTATGATGAACACCGCAAAGCAACTTTTTTTCGAGGAGCCTCCGGAGATTCACTGTCACCCGCTTAATTTTCAATATTTTGGAATGAAAATTTAGTAAAATATTGTTCAAATGTTGCATTATAATATGGAAATTGATTGAATGAATTTACACTATTTTTATCGCCAGAAAAAAATCTTAAAAACGCTTCTTTTTCGCCGAATTTAACCTTACCCCGCCCTTAATTTCAATTGATTACTCCGTCAGTTTAAAATATTTGCTTCTATTAGGCAAATATTTTCAAATCCACGTTCTCGTTTGATAGTCTCGAATCTCGTTGTCTCGACCTCGTACTCGGCTCAACGACATTGTTTTATGTACAACTTACGAAGACGATTCTAATTCAATTATTATCGTACGAATTAATACACGGAAAAAAAAGATATAATCAAGGTTTCGTGTACAATTGCAATTGAAATATTACAAAATTATTTTACATTACAATCCTCACCCACTGGACGAGATTAGATCCAAGATTGATCATTTGCGAGACAATTGGACCCACCTAGGGCATCGCATCTTCGCGTGACGACGACAGAAGGAAAAGAAAACAAAAATAATTTCTTCCAATTACGTCAGATTTCTCACAAAAGGTCTGAAACAAGTGAGAGCTTATCGGACAAAAATCTACAAAGACAAATATGTAAGAAATTTCGGAATCAAACGTATTTCAATCCATCATGCGTCGTTTTTTTCTTCCTTTTTTTCTCCAACATTGACAAAAAAAAAAGTTCATGCTCGAATAATTTCGTTCAAACGAATTTCCACGTCCACACTTTTGCTGCTTTCATCTGCATTACAATTTTTCTCTTCTCGATGAATAATAATAATGATAATAATCCACTTATAATATAATATAATGTATTATATATATATATATGGGGCAAAATTTCCCAATTCACCGAGCTGAAACCCTCCTATCCCCCGATGTGGACGATGATTTTTTTTTTTAGTATCCTTTGGATCCTACGACCTGACTAATTTTTTTTTAGATTTTTTAGATCCCTTCTTCCCCTCCCCTCCCCCCGCAATATTATTTTTATCAAGAGGTAACTGCTATTTATTCCCTTTTTATTTGGATGAAATTTTTTTCCCGGATACTCTATTGAAATTGAAGAACTTTTTTCATAAAATTGGAGTGGGCAGCGGGTTCCTAATATATTTATTTTTTTTTTTCGAAATTTTGCCAAAATTCGAGTTTTTCCGAAATTTGAATGTATGATAATGGTTTTATATCTAAAAAAAGACAAGAAAAATGAAATCTGTCTTGCAAAAAATCGATATTCCGATTATTTCGATAGAAAATCGATAGGAAATAGTTACCTCCTGATGATAGCAACAATTCATCCTCAAAAATCGATTTTCCATCGAAATAATCGAGATATCGATTTTTTTGCAAGATAGATTTGATTTTTCTTTTCTTTTTTTGGATGAGAAACCATTATCATATATTGAAATTTCGGAAAAAATTGAATTTGTGCAAAATCTTAAAAAAATAAAGAAAAATATTAGAAACCCGCTGCCCACTCCAATTATATGAAAAAAGTTCTTCAATTTCAATAGAGTATTTTTGAAAAAAAATTCATCAAAATTAAAAGGGGATAAATTGCAGTTACCTCTTGAAAAAAAAAATTGCGAGGGGGAGGAGGGGAAGAAGGGGTCTAAAGAATCTAAAAAAAAAAATTAGTGAGGTCGTAGGATCTAAAAGATACTAAAAAAAAATCATCGTCCACATCGGGGGATAGAAGGGTTTCAGTCCGGTGATTTGGGAAATTTTGCCCCATACATATAACATAATTATGGTTATATTATTATATTTATTATGATTATTATTAATAATTATTATAATAATCTTCCATGCGTAAAATTTTTTTTTTCAACTCATTCAACGAGAAAAAGGTTGAAAAATTTGTATTTGCTATCCGTCGTCGCAAAAACGTTAATCAATTAATCGCCATAAAAATAATAAAAAAAAATGTTTACGATCGAATAATTTCGTTAAACCTACTCCGATACTTTCACCGTCATCGCATATTCCTTTCTCCTCAATGAATATCAATAACTCGCGACAATCGTAATTAAGAAAAAAATGTAAAAAAAAAAACCCCCCATTTCAGCTCGAATTACGGTTTTCAATCGAATCACGAAAATCGTTTGACAATCAATCCAACTCGACAATTTCGATACCGCTCGAACTTTTCGCCATTTGTCAATCTTGTTGTATCGTCGCCAAAGTGTTTCGCACTTTGTGCAAAAGTCCGCTCATTTGTTCGTATTTTCCCGTTGAATCCGGCAAATTTTCAAAATTAATAATATCGCAAACGTCTTTGGAAAATTTTTCGACCGACGGCAATCTGTCGTAAGGCGATGTGCTTTCGAGTATGGGTGTGCCGAGTGAAACGGATTTAACGCAACCTTGCGAGTGAGCGATTGAGATATGAATTTTTTCATTTTGTCCGACGATTTTACGATCGACAAAATTTATTTCTTCGTTCGAACGATCGTTAATTGACGTTTGCGTATTTCCGGCGGTCGATGATTTGCCGCTTACGGGAGTCGATGGCGACGATTTTGGGCTGTTGCTGTTCTCAAGCTCGTCGAGC
Source organism: Sussaba pulchella (assembly GCA_963971145.1). NCBI lineage: Eukaryota > Metazoa > Arthropoda > Insecta > Hymenoptera > Ichneumonidae > Sussaba > Sussaba pulchella. Next base: position 7,180,284 of record OZ020178.1, read on the forward strand.
AATTGTTTTTTACGACGTTCCAAATCCGCAAGGCTCGGAGAATCGACGTCATTCGGCGATAAAACGAGTTCGGACTAAAATAAACGAGAAAAAAAATTATTTTTGTATTTAAAAAAAATGTAATAGATCGATTTAAAAAACATCTTTGTAGGTGAAGAATTTTTTTTTCTGTTTTTCATGGGTTTGGAAAAAATGAATGAATGAAGAAATAAATTTTTTGATTTGAAATTAGCTGGTAAAAATTTATATTTACGTCGTAATTGGCGGGCTTTGGTGAATGAACGTCATCGGTGTCTTCTGGTTCGGGTGGCGGTGGCGGAATTTCGGGAGATTTCGGCAACGGAGGTACAAACTCACCGTTTTCCATCTCTTGCTTAATTATACAGACTTCTGAAATTAATTACATCGTATTGTCAACGACATTTTTTAATCACAGAAATTAAGGGAAATAAAAATCGTTTATGACATCTGATGCATGTTTTTTTTTCTGTTTGAAATGAATATTTCTCGCCTGGATAAACCAAACGAGTGGTCAAACGGAATGATAATTGTCCAGTAAACAGATAGTCGATATTAGAATTTGAAAAAAAATCTAAATAAAAATATTTCAACCGCAAATATTTTTCGTCAAACGAAGTAAGAGATAATTCTTAATTATCGAACGCGTAATAATAGAATTAATAATATTTATCTAAAATAATATACCAATAAGAAATAAAAATACATTTGAAATTAACTATTTTACGCTTATTCGGATCAATAATTTATCTTCGATCTATGAATCGTAAATTGAAGAAATAAATAAATAAATAAATAAATAAATAAATAAATAAATAAATAATTAATTAATTAAATAAATAAATAAATAAATAAATAAATAAATAAATAAATAAATAAATAAATAAATAAATAAATAAATAAACAAATAAATAAAAAGCTACTGAACGAAGTGAGTTGATTACTCTATGAGAAAGACAAAGATTGAAGAAACTGCAAGTTGAAACTTGCGATTTTCTTCCTCTGAATCGTAGGATATCGAATATTCCTCTATGATGTATCACTTTTCTTTTGGCTTCCTCATGAAGGAATCTTCGTTCAATAACTACGATTCAATGGAAGCAAATTGCAAATTTCAACTCGCACCTTATTTAATTTACAGACGTTGGAACTCAGAAATTGCGAATTGCTCTAAAATTCGATCCGCATGGCCGATCTCCGCCAAATTTTATACGTTTTTTCGTCCGTTTAATTTTATACTGTGATTTTATCACAGTTCAAGAATATTTCATACTTGTAGAGAATTGGGGTTCGATTGGTTGAAGTAAACGGCAGATAGAGCGACAAAGTTGATTTCAAAAAAAATTCAAAGTATCATAAAATCTAATCTTATTGATAGATACGGCTCAAATGCAGTACCAAACATTTGTGAGTATAACTCTACGTGTGAAGAACTATTTAGACGAATATCTCAGAATTTGTGGAGCAAACATTTAGCTAGAGTAAACATTTTTTGTAAATTTAAAAACGCTGTCAAATCTAAGTGAATGCGTCGATTATTGCGAAAATTACAGATGACATAGAGATTATGAGGCACCGTATGCGTGCAAAATTTGAGCGCTGTAGCTTGAACCGTTCTCGAGTTATAGACGTTTGAATTTTAGCCGGTCGATCCACACACACACATACACACATTGGGGTGTCTTGAAAACAAATTTTTTTTTTTTTTCAAGCCACCCTAATATACATACTAGGGTGGGTCAAAAAAAAAATTTTTTTTTTTTTTGAATGTCACCCACGAAAACTAGTTCCTAGCTACCTCTCCAAAGTACTCACCGAGTATAAGCTCTTAATATTAATGGGAAGAACTAGCTCATCGTCGTTTTCCATTTTCAATGTAGTCTCATATAAAAATGGTCATATCTTATCACCAATAAATTGTTAAACCAGTTTCATCATGAATATTCATAGGAAATTGAACGCTCTACAAAAATGATCTCTTATACTTTTTTCATTAATTGAACCATTTAAAAGATATTCAAGACCAAAGATTGAAGAATTTATGAAAAAAATAACTTTTTGTTTTGAATTTTGTAACTTACTGAAAAATAATTATTGTCAAATGGGTATCAATTATTTCTGTAGGAAATTAAACGTTCTACAAGAAAGGTCTTTCGTGGTTAATCGATTACTCGAACCATTCAGAAGATATTCGCATTAGAATTCCAATGCTTACTGAAATTCTAATGCGAATATCTTCTGAATGGTTAGAGTAATCGATTAACCACAAAAGACCTTTTTTGTAGAACGTTTTATTTCCTACAAAAATAATTGATACCCATTTGACAATAATTATTTTTCAGTAAGTTACAAAATTCAAAACAAAATTTTTTTTTTTTATAAATTCTTCAATCTTTGACCTTGAATATCTTTTAAATGGTTCGATTAATGAAAAAAGTATAAGAGACCATTCTTGTAGAGCGTTCAATTTCCTATGAATATTCATGATGAAACTGGTTTAACAATTTATTGGTGATAAGATATGACTATTTTTATATGAGACTACATTGAAAATGGAAAACGACGATGAGCCAGTTCTTCCCATTAATGTTAAGAGCTTATACTCGGTAAGTACTTTGGAGAGGTACCTAGGAACTAGTTTTCGTGAGTGACATTCAAAAAAAAAAAAAAAAGTTTTTTTTTGACCCACCCTAATACATACATCCGGATATTTTCTCCAACCGTCGTTTCTGAATGTTTCAGGACATTTTGAACCTATCGACGTCAAGATCATGATAAAAAAATTTCGGACCGTCACACAGCTTCCTTTATGAGGAAGCAAAACGAGCGATTCCCGACTGACCTTCGAAATCCTCGACGACGTCCATCTCGCATGGACCGGTCGATGCCGAATCTCTTCCGGCATTGTCGCTATTCGTATCCACGCTTCTCTTAAGCTTCTTTCTTTGATATCCATCGACCTTCTTCTCGCACATTTGGGCGAGCATCGATGCCTTGCTGTGTTTCAAATATTGATCGGATGTCCAATATTTCTTTTCCAGCTGTAATCGCAATTTTACCGTCGCAATGAGAGTCACCGAAATATATACATCATTTATTTCACAATATATGGGAAAAAATTTGCCGTTTCACGGGACTGAAACCCTTCTAGCCCCGGATGTGGTCGATGGTTTTTTTTTAAATATCTTTTGGATCCTACGACCTCACTAATTTTTTTGAGTTTTTTTAGACCCCTCCTTCCCTTCTCCCCTACATTTTTTTTTGATCAAGAGGTAACTGCTATTTGCCCCATTTTTATATCGATGAATTTTTTTTCCCAGATTTTTTTTCATAAAATTAGAGTGGGCAGCGGTTTCCTAATATTTTTTTATTTTTTTTCTATTTTGCAAAAATTCGAGTTTTTCCGAAATTTTAATATACGATATTGGTTTCTCATCAGAAAAAAGAGGAAAATTGAATATGTCTTGGAAAAAAATCGATATTTCGATTATTTCGACAGAAAATTGATTTTTTGAGTATGAACCGATTTGATTACGAAAAAAATAATTAAAAAATCTTTTTTTCTATAGGAAACAATGAAAATATTGAATTTTGGCGAGATAGATCTAATTTCTTTGTTTTTAGATCGGAAACCATTATTATGTATTGAAATTTCGGAGAAACTCGAATTTTTCCAAAATTGAAAAAAAAAAAAAAAAATATTAGGAAGCCGCAGGTCCACTCCAATTGTATGAAAAAAGTTTTTCAATTTCAATGGAGTATCTGGGGAAAAAACTTCATCCAAATAAAAAGGGGGGAAATAGGAGTTACCTCTTGATAATAGCAATAATCAATTCATACTAAAAAAATCGATTTTCCATCGAAATATCGATTTTTTTGCAAGGTAGATTTCATTTTTTTCTTTTTTTTAAGATGGTAAACCATTATCATATATTCAAATTTCGGAAAAAATCGAATTTTTGCAAAACTTCAACAAAACAAAATATTAGGAACCCGCTGTCCACTTCAATTTCATAATAAAAGTTCTTCAATTTCAATAGAGTATCTGGGAAAAAAATGTCATCCAAATAAAAAGGGGGAAATAGGAGTTACCCCTTGATAATATCAACAATCAATTCATACTTAAAAAAAACGATTTTCTATCGAAATAATCGAAAATCGATTTTTTTGCAAGCTAGATTTTATTTTTTTATTTTTTTCAAGATGGGAATCCATTATCATATATTAAAATTTCGGAAAAACTTGAATTTTTGCAAAATTTCAATAAAAAAAAAATATTAGCAACCCGCTGTCCACTCCAATTTTATAATCAAAGTTCTTCAATTTCAATAGAGTATCTGGGGAAAAAAATTCATCCAAATAAAAAGGGGGCAAATAGCAGTTACCTCTTGATTAAAAAAAAAAAAAATTGGTGAGGTCGTAGGATCCAAAAGATACTAAAAAAAAAATCATCGACCACATCGGGGGATAGAAGGGTTTCAGTCCTGTGAAACGGCGAATTTCGCCCCATATATATATTTTTTTTAATTGGCAATTATCGCACAAAATTTTACCTCTTTCGTGCCAGACGGTGCTGGAACATTGAATCCGGGAAAATCGTGAAGCTTATTCACATCGTACTGATCCTTGTCACCGATTTCCGGTATTTGTCCAGGCTCTTCCATCGGATCCAACTCACGCAAACCGTCCGAATCGTAAAGATTCATTCCGGAATGCTGCAGTCTCGCTTCCTTCAACCACCCTGGAGGGTAGCCAAGTATTCTCATTCTAGGTGGGAATTTTGTAACAAACGCAAACAATAAAAAGTATCCAAATAATGACGAACGCATATTTTTTTTTTTTTTTTTTCCGGATCAGCCGAAAATTGGCCGATCTGATCTTCGTACGAAAAAATTCATTCTTCTAATCAAAAATTTTCTCCTGGCACGTAAACAAAACAGAATAATAATTCGTAATTCGGCCTGGAATTTTCATTTTCTCTAGCCTGAAAATTAATTAAAATTAATTAACTCGAAAAATTAAAGCCGATAGATTTTTCGAGAAATAAAAGGACTTGCGAACGCTATACTTTACCTAACAAATCACAAAATTATGAAAAAAAATAACCTAAAAAAAACGTGGGAATTTTTTTGGGTAGAAAAAAAAAATGGTAATTAGGTGAATACGTGCTTTTTGTCACTCGCAGTACCTGTATATGTGTTGAGGAAGTTCGGTATCTCGCAGACCAAGCGCCCACTTCAATTCTTTGCTAATCTGGCCCGGAACGAAGTGAGCGTACTTGGCATGATCGTCGTCGACGTGATAACGACCGCAGCGTTGGGACGATCTCGATTGAAATTCAATTCTGTTCTTCGCTATTTCCAAGTGATTGCGCGGTTCCGGACAATCCCGAATCGAATGATTGCCCAAACAATTCCAACAGTTCATTCTAGGCCGCGCCGCCAAGCATTTGTTTTCCTTCTTTGGTTTCTCCTCGCCGCTCGACGTTTCCATGACCGTTTCGAATTTCTGCCGAGGTCCAGGCGAATGTTTGCAAAATATTTCACATTTTTGTGATATGATTACGTAAAATTAACATTTATTATTGTTTTGATTATTCGTCATGTATTATGGTTTATGTTATATCTGAATATTATATTATGTACATGGATCTTTTTTTTAATAACAAAAATAGCAACCAAACAATAATTTTGGAAACAATATCGGGTATAAAAAAATAATGTCACCTTCCCATAAGTCGGTACGTCCAACCTGTTCTGCGTCAGAGGTTTCTTATCAATGGTGAAAAGCATATTGTCGCTCACAGGCGTCGATTCACGAGTTTCAACCTCCTTTCGGCTATCCAAATGATCGCAACTGCGCTTTCTGCCGCTTTTTTTTTTCCAAACTTCCAGCACGAGACTTCCTTCGTTAGAATCTTCTTTCTTATCTTCCGCCACGATCAGTCTATGCAGATATTCTCTAACTCGTTTTTTGTACAGCCTGCAACAACGTAAATCTTTAAATTCCTAAAACCTGCTGCCTAGAACATGTTTCAACACATTTTTTTCTCATTTCTATTTTTGCTTTTCCCGTGCGCGCGTCAGCAGTTCCGAACCCACCGCCGAACTGGTAGAATCGTTACGACCCGATCTGACGATCGTTGAACTTCGCGGATTTCATTATAGCTTCCCGCAACGGCAATCGAGACGATCACGTTCCGACCCTAAGGCAGTCGAGCGCGCCGCGTTGCTACGCAACGGCTAGTCGACCGTCGCAGCCAAGTTGGCTATCCAATCGTGTCATCGTTTTATAAACTTATGCAGATCTGAATCACCGAGCTTTTTGAATCTTACCTCGCTACAGCTTCGTCCCTGAACATAACCTTAAACATAGGTTTTTCGATCTCCTCAACCTCGGCCTTCACCGTCGTAACTTTCTCATCCTTCTCGTTTTTCGGACAATCGGTGGATTCGTCGAGAACGATGAAATCCTCGGGTTCGACTCCCGGGGGCAGAGGTTCACCGGAATTAATAAAATCCGAAACTGTGAAATCTCCATCGTCGTCGCTGATGCAATCAACCGTCGTGTCCAAACAAATGACAGATTTGTTCGAATCCGCGGGTGAATTCATGGAGAATGTATTTGTATACTTTATTTTTTCGTGAAAAAAACAAACTTTTAAAGATTAATCGGCTTCGTGAGTCAATTTAAACGCGTTAACACAAAAATTTTGGACGATATTAGGGAAAATCGTTTGCACGGCTTGGCAATAATATTATTGCCGCGAAGACAAAATGGCGGCCGCGGTGGTTTTGAACAGTGTTGCCAGAACGACGACAAGAGAAGATTCGAACAAATCCCCCCTCCTTTCGGCGAGGATTTGGCAACGCTGGTTCTGAACGAATGATTGTGAATGAGAAAAGTTGGGCTATGAGCGTCGGTTCTAAGCCTCTCTCGGTCTAGTTAAACCTGATCGGTAGAAATTATCTATATCTCTATGATTTTGACCGATCAGGGTACAGTCGATAATTCTTTCATCTCCCTCGTCCGCCGATTTTCATCCAACGAGAACGCAAAGGCCCACATGACCCGCCCAGTAGGAGGAGTCAATGTCGATCGATATAACGTGGCGACATCTGTTCAATCTAATCCCGGCCATTTTGTCGTTAATATTCCATCCTTCGATTTACCACGAGCGCGAGAGAGACAGCTGTGAAAACGAAATTTATAATTTCTCCGAAACTGTCGAGATTGTCAAGAGAAAAAAAAGGAAAAATTAATAAATTTCCCGCCAAAATTCTGCGTAATTTGCGTTGAATCCGATTCGAATCCATCGAATCGTTGGGCGGAAATGAAAAATCGCGTTTTCGAGGACAGAAACGCGTTCCTGCTGTCATTGCGACGTTTTTGCAGCCGCCATTTTTTTCAGTGACATTTGTCTAGCACCCACAATGGCCGCGAGAAGGCGCCATTGCTCATCCATTGGCAATTCGGAATTTTCAAGCTTCGTTGCTGTCAGAAAGCCTTCTTAACCTCAAAAACAAAAAGACGTAACAAATTTCCGTGAATTTTGTTTGTAATTTGAAACATCTTGAACGAAAAAATATACGCAATCGTGCTAAGGCAAAACGGCGATCGTTGGAGATCGGAACGGCAATTATTGTGAGCTTCGAGAGATAAGAAAAAAAATATATAATGATGTCGCGTTCCGTGCGAGCGGAGACTCGAAGTCGTGCCAAAGATGATATCAAACGGGTTATGCAAGTTGTTGACAAAGTTCGACACTGGTAAATTCATAAAATATCAGAAATTCAATAGCTTTTCGAATTTAATTTGACATAATTTTTTTTCTATGGTCTTTTAATTCGCAATTATCGTTGCAGGGAGAAAAAATGGGTCACCATAGGCGAGACGACGATGAAAATTTACAAGTGGGTTCCGATATCCACCTTGGATCAGGTAAAACATCAAAAACTACCAAAAAAAAAAAAAAAAAACCCCCCCTGCCATCCGATAGTTCTAGTCCGATAATACTTAGACTGCAATTTGTTTTTTTTTCTTTTCTCACAGTCTCGTTACGCGTTTTCACAGAAAAAAGGCAAGGGTAAATCTAGTTCCGATAAAGAAAACGGAATGGCCAGAAAAAATGGAATGGACACGTCCAATTCAAATTTTGGCCTCACCGAGGATTCAAATACGTGTACGCATTCGCACATCCGATTCCAACGACGATATCGATATTTCACTTTTATTTCATTTTTTTTTTTTGGCCAGAAAAAAAAAACCGAACTAATGTTATTCGCATTTCTTTTTCTCCTCGTTTTGTTCGAACAGGTTTTTCAACGGTGAGCGATTCTCAAGGTTTGACGGATTTTTCGGCGCACTTAGGATTCTCCGAAGATTCTAATTCGCAAAACAGCGAACCCACGCCCAAAGCTCACAAGACTGATTAGTTGAAAATCGACGACGGACTATTCGTTGTCGATTCAGATTTATTTAATCGCTAGGAAAACAAAAAAAAACAATTAAAAAGATAAACATTTGTGTGTTCCAACGAAACGTCGAGTCGGATCATCCAAAGCCGTCGCTGCGAGAAGCTGCGAGTTTGCGATCGGATGGCTCTCGAATCGTTCCCAACCCCGCTGGCGTCCGACGACGTTGTATTCGATATAAATTGTGCAATCGCGTATCGAGCCAATCTTTTTTTATGCACAAAACCACGTGATCTCGCGACGATACGCGTGTGTACATATTTTATAAAGAAAAAAAATGAGAAACGAAAAAAAAAAAAAAATCTGTCGGTCAAACTTTGAATGAGAGACGTCAGCGCAGCGTCTTCTGTCGCATTTTAATCATTATTTATAACATCATACCTCGACGCGCATTCCTACAAATCTAAGGATTTGTCCGCGAGAACTGTACAAAGCTCACGAAGCAGCGAAAGCAAGATTGAAAAATAATAATAATAATAATAATAAAATATAATTAAAAAGAAAAAAAAAATACATCAACCACTGCAACAAAATAAAAACGAGGAAGTGTTGTACGTTCGAATAATCGTAATTAAAAGGAAATAATAAAGACACGTGTTGCTTTATACGATTTTTATGGGAGATGTTTTTTTTTTTCACTAATGTTCCTCTCCGAACGATTTACTTTTTTTTTATCGTCATAGAATATTATTTTGGGTAAAAATGATTTTTTTTCCAGTTCACTTTTAAGGGCGGGGTAAGGTATTAAATTTTTTTTTTGCATTTTTTATTTTTTTAACTGAATGCATAATATCTTAAGAATATTGTGTCATGATTTCAAGTCGATTGGAGCAAAATTGACGACGTTATGAGTATTTCAGTGTAGTTGACAAGCAAGTTGGAAAGTTGCGAATTACTAGAGCAGAGGAGCAATCGGCGCGCGACAGTAAAGAAAGAGTTTTGCGTAGACAAATGCAAAAAGATGCTCTAGATCATGTGGATGGAAGCTTTTTGCTCTACGGACCTGGCATCGACGACTCTGTGTGAGTATAAGAAAAAAATCGAGTTTTCGAATTTTTTAGTGCGCAAAACTTCAAAGCGTTTTCCTGAAACTTGACATTTTTTAAGTCCGTGTTCACGATAACGCAAAATCTACTGGACCGATCGTTTTGAAATTTTGCACACTACTTCTTCACATAATTCACCAGGTATTGTCGAGAGCTTTTTTTTTTTAAATAATTATTAATTTTACAGCAAGAAATTGGCTGATTTTTATAGCGAAAATCGGTTTTTTTGCTTCCAAGTGCTACGAAAAAATCAAAAATCAAAAAAAAAAAAAAAAATCCCCTCGTGATTACCTCGAGAAACATCTCCTTTAACGAATGCATTTTGATTTTTTTTATTTCAGATGATTCTTTTGCGAGTTATGATGAACACTGCAAAGGAACTTTTTTTCGAGGCGCCTCCGGAGATTCACTGTCACCCGCTTAATTTTCAATATTTTGGAATGAAAATTTAGGAAAATATTGTTTAAATGATGTATTATTATATGGAAATTGATTGAATAAATTTACACTATTTTTATCGCCAGAAAAAAATCTTGAAAACATGCTTCTTTTTCGCCGAATTAACCTTACCCCGCCCTTAATTACGAGATCTTAGTTTTCGACGAATGAGAATTTAGGTCATTTTTTTAGCGATAAGCCCCAAAGAATCTCAGAGAACCTAAGAAATCTAAAGAGCCGAAAGAATTTTAGCAATCATAAAAAATTTGATAATCACTAATTTTTCGTCTAATTTTTTTTCGCAATTTCCAAGAATGAGAGATGATGGAATCGCTGGACCCCGAGGCGGAGATCGCGGAAAAACCGGGTCAGGGTAAATCGTATAATGGAGCAGGGACGCAACCACGAATGGGCATTGATTGCAATAATTTTAAAATATATTAAAAAATACTTTTCCAAAAAAATTATTATAATTAATTATCATGAGAAAATTTAAATTTTCACGTTTCTCCGATGATCACAAATAATTTGGATGAATCGTTGCTCGACAATTCACATCAAAATTTAATAGGAATTATCTATAATTATTTTTTAATTTGGAATTTTATAGTCTATAATTATTTCATCGAAAAAGTTTTTTAAATATATTTTTATTAATTAAATACTCATCTCTGCCCGCCCGCGGCTGCAAATGCAATTATTTAAAAACCGAATTCATCGGCAACATCGAAGAAAAAAATGTTACGTATTTATTTCGTGAATAAATTCAACATATTTAGCATTTAAAAAAAAAAATAGTAATGATAAAAAATTGAATAAAATCGCGAATCGCCGAGGTAAAATCGGCAGAAGCGTTAGAATGTATGAATTATCGAATCATTGATGAGTTTTCATTTTCACCAGGGCATAGGTTCGCCGTCCCAACGGATGAAACAACCGTTTTGTTTTTCTCCGAGCGAATCCATGGTCGTGAGAATGCCCCGGACGCACTCGTTGACTCCGAGATTGGCGTTCGGACCTCCCATGTCCGTTTTCACCCATCCCGGATGTACGCAAGTCGCGAGAATACCGTCGTCCTTGAAATCGATGCTCATGGATTTTGTCGCTGCGTTCAACGCGGCCTGAAACAATTGTTCTCACATTGGAAAAAATTTACGGGGAAATAATCGGGTTTGGGGAAAATTCGTCTAAAAGAAATAACAATTCGTCTGAAACAAATCGTCTAACAGTAATTCGCCTGATAACAATTCGTCTAATAACAATTCGTCTAATAAGAATTCGTCTAATACCAATTTGTCGAATAACAATTGTCTGAAACAATTCGTCTAATAACAATTCGTCTAATAGCAATTCGTCTAATAACAATTCGTCTAATAGCAATTCGTCTAATAACAATTCATCTAATAACAATACGTTGAATAAAAATTGTCTAAAACAATTCATCTGATAACAATTCGTCTAATAAAAATGGTCTAAAACGATTCATCTAATAACAATTCGTCTAATAATAATTGTCTGAGACAATTCGTCTAATAAAAATGGTCTAAAACAATTCATCTAATAACAATTCGTCTAATAGCAATTCGTCTAATAACAATTCGTCTAATAACAATTCGTCTAATAGCAATTCGTCTAATAACAATTCGTTATTTCTCAGAGAAAGGACGTTTCATTTTTAGCGAAACCTGGGGTTTTTATATGTATTTTTATGTTCTTCTTTAGGGTTATTTTCAATTCTCCTTTTCTTTATTACAAAATCATGTTTTTTTTTTCTGTTTCGTTTAGACGAATTGTTTTAGAAGAATTGTTCTATAGATGAATTGTTATTAGACGAATTGTTATTAGACGAATTGTTATTAGACGAATTGTTATTAGACGAATTGTTATTAGACGAATTGTTATTAGACGAATTGTTATTAGACAAATTGTTATTAGACGAATTGTCTTTAAACCAATTGTTTTTTAGACGAATTGTTACTAGACGAACTGCTTTAGACAAATTTCGCGCAAATCAATAATTGAGGGGTTATCCACTCGTGTAATCTGGTGTGTATGACAGAAGTAATCTTCGGTAATAATTTTCGCGTTCTTTGCGTAATCGTTTGTGCAATATTTGTATTCCTCCTATGCTGTAATTATGGGTCAATAACAAGACAATTTCAATCTTATGTTATCGTGACTGATTACAAAAAAAGTTGGAAGTTGGCTTCATGCGATCTCCATGTTTTATTTTGGATCGCGTGTAATCTTTTCCATTTTGTCGTACTTGATCGAGAATTTCAAGTAATTTGTCAAAAAAAGTAATCTTGTGCAATCCTTGGGCCAATGTAATCTGCTGTACATCATTTTTTTGAGTAAATACGCCCTCCATAACAATTCATGTATTTTTCTTTTCTTTTTTTTTTTTTTTTTTGTAATTTTCGAAATTGATATTTTGATTATTATTCGAGACCTTGCTGCATCGATATGGATAAAAACCGCCCTGTTGATTGTCCGCGATGCTGCCGAGCATCGAAGTCATGTTAATCACCGCAGCTCGATGTATTCCGAATCCTTCTTTGCCCTCGGCTGCTTTTTTCAACGAAGGCAGCAAAGCCTGAAATTTCCACAAACATTCAATCATAAAATAAACAAGCTGAAACTTGCAATTTGCTTCCCCTGAATTTTCGGTAGTGCACGAAATCCTTCTATGAGGAAGCATCTCTCGATTTATTTTATTTTATTTTTTTTTATCTTCGGCTTCCTCATAAAGGAAGTTCCGTTCACTACCGAAAATTCAGGGGAAGCAAATTGCAAGTTTCAGCTTGCAGCTTGTTTTATACAGGATGTCCGTAGATCCTTCCAACCGTATCAAAACCGACTCGAACGTATATAAAAATTCAATGTGTCCCAAAATTCCAGCGCGTTGTTTAATTGCTATCGAATCTAGTAACAACTTAAGCTGACGGTTAGTTTGGGCGTGTGTATGAATTTGAGCACGTACCGTCTAGTGTTTTTGAATTTGCAGGGGTTGGAACTTAGAAATTTCTAATTGCTCTAGAACTCGATCCGTTCGTCCGATCTCGGCCAAATTTGATATGTATTATAGCACAATGACATCCTATACTTGCAGAGAATTATGGTTCGATTGGTTGAAGTTAACGACAAATAGAGCAAAAAAGTTGATTTTTTGAAAAATTCAAAAAATCATAAAATCTAAAGTTATCGATGGATTCGGCTCAAATGCAATACCAACCGTCCTTGTACTCAATTCTATATGTGAAAAACTATTGAGCCGAATACGTCGAAAATTGCGAACGCTAGCGTGGCTACAGACATTTTTTGAAAAATCCAAAACGCTGTCGAAGCCGAACAAGTGCGTCAATAATTGCGAAACTTACAGATTACATAGACATTAGAAGGCATCACATGTGTGCAAAATTTGAGTACGGTAGCTTGAACCGTTCTCGAGTTATGAACGTTTGAATTTTAGAGGGTGGTTACATACATACACACACACACACACACACACACACACACACACACACACACACACATACATCCGGACATTTTTTCCGAATGTGTTTTCTGGATGTTTTAGGACATTCTAAGCCTATTGACATCAAAATCTCGAAAAAAAAATTTCGGACCGTCACAAAGCTTCCTTTATGAGGAAGCAAAATAGAATGGAAAAAAAAAAAAATACGTTAAATCGATCGTCGAGATGCAGTTAATCAACGCCTTTCCATACACAGGATCAAATATAATAGATTAGATAAGTCAGAAAAGATAAATCCTATTTACTAAACCGATTATCAAACGTTCGCAGCTAAAAAATAATTCGTAAACAATTCAGAGTAAAAAAAAATTTTTTTAAACGTTTGAAAGAAAAATTTAGATATATCATCGAAATTTTACGTTTGTTTTTTTTTGAGTATTCGCAAAATGAACGAATGATGTAGGTTAATTCAGAAAAAAATAAAAAACATGTTTACAAAAATTTTTTTTATATATTTTTGAAATTTTACGTTTTTCGTTGAATGATTTGCAGAATTTTTGGGAGCGATCGCCGACTTTGCGAATGATTAGCGACCGAACGATGAAAAATAGTTAATTGAGAATGCATGCGGACCTTCGTTAGGAGTATAGGTGCGACGGTGTTAACGAAATAAACGTCGGTTAGTTGTTCCTCTTTGACGAGACCGAGGCGAGTGAATTTTGGAGAAATTCCGGCGTTGTTGAAGAGAACGTTTAGACCGGCATCGCCGACTTTAGATCCCACGATTTCAACTATCTTTTCGTAACTCGACGTGTCCTTGAGATCTGAAAGATCGGCAAAAGAAAAATTTTCGTAGGTTTTTATTTTCTCTGTCGTCGTTAATTTTTTAAGCTACTTTAACCGTTCTAGGTTGAAAATCGATAGCGAATCGTTTTAGTTCTTCAATTGTATCAAACACGTTCGTGGCCGAATTTTATTCAGCGGTTAAAAGTCATCCAGATATGTGGTAATAATAACACGAATTATATTTCATTTTATTTGACGTTATTATGTTTTTTTTAAATTTATTTTTCAACGAAATAATTTAGGATCCGTTTGGATATTTTTTTTTCGCTTGTCCGTTTTACTTTGAAATCTATTTTTACGCATTGGAATTTTTTTTTTGATAGATCCAACATTTTTAAGGCTGCGAAAATTATTTTTAATTCTCTGAATATTAAAAGAAATTATTTCAGATTTACTTGGATATTTCGAAAACTCGGAAATTGAGGATATTAACATTGTTTTTAATTTCTCGATTAATGAATATTTTTATTTGAACATTTCGAAGTTCTTTGAAATTGAGGATATAAATGTTTTTTTTTAATTTCTCAAATATTGAAGGAAATTACTTCAGGTTTATTTGGACATTTTAAAGCTTTTGAAAATGGAGTTATAGAATTTACCTCGTATTTGACATAACATTGGAAATTCATTTGATTACAAATTTTTACGTCGATTATTATCGCTCTCGTGGCATTACGTCACGGATTTATATTTATTTATTTCAAAAAAAAAAGAAGAAGAAAAAGAAGAGCGAGAAGAAAAAATGCGAATAATTCGAAGAAAATTGCATCGAATAGAAACGCCTGGTGAGCGGTGACTATGATGCGAACGTTCGTATCTGTTTCAAGGCCACGACTTCAAACGTCTCAACAATGTACGGTCACAGAATAACATTCAAACACATTAAACAATTGTACAAAAAAAAAAAATATATCAATGCTGCTGTAATTTTGCAAAAATCAAACATCCAAAATTTTCTTTTCCTTTTTCTTTTTGCACATTATGTTGCAATCTTCATTTTACAAGCGTCAGTCTTCGATATTGTCGAGTAATGCACACTCATGAATTTAATTGACTCATCAATGACACGTCCTTTTTAAACTATCTTCTAGATAAATCTAATTCGTTTCTCCACTGGTCCAATAAAATGAAAATAAAAATAAAAATAAAAATAAAAATAAAAATAAAAATAAAAATAAAAATAAAAATAAAAATAAAAATAAAAATAAAAATAAAAATAAAAATAAAAATAAAAATAAAAATAAAAATAAAAATAAAAATAAAAATAAAAATAAAAATAAAAATAAAAATAAAAATAAAAATAAAAAATAAAAATAAAAATAAAAATAAAAATAAAAATAAAAATAAAAATAAAAATAAAAATAAAAATAAAAATAAAAATGAAAATAAAAATAAAAATAAAAATAAAAATAAAAATAAAAATAAAAATAAAAATAAAAATAAAAATAAAAATAAAAATAAAAATAAAAATGAAAAATAAAAATTTGTCCCAGCTTCCCCGCAAAAATAATAATTCAAAATCATCTCACCTATCTCAATAATGTGTACATTTCCCGCCTTTTCCGCCAGTGCTTTCAGTTTCTGAAAAAAATTGAAGGAAAAAAAACGAACAAAATAATAATAATAATTGTAACATCAGAATGACTCGACAGAAATGAGCCGGTGATATTTTCTAGAATCAATAAGCTGAGGTAATCGATTCTCATCCACGTCAACCTTCTGTAAAATCTAGAGTCTCCCGGCTTCAATACGACAAAAATCCTTTCCTCGCTTTTTTTAAAAATAAATTAACAAATAAACAAATAAATAACAACAAATACAAATACGCTCAATTATAAAAAAAACCTATCTTTAATCATCTTAAATCATAATCCTCCGACAAAATAACTCAAACGAATTAAAATTTAAAAACCAATAAACAGGAAAATAATCCAACCATGACTAATATATATGGGGCATTCCATGACATGTCGATCAAGATCTGGCGATAATTTTTCAGATCGTTTTCATAATTTTTTATTCGAAAGTACTCATCGAAAAAAACGAACCCTTTTTTCAAATTAAAAAAAAATATATTTATTGAGATGTGTTTTAAAAATTTAAAAAATTGAAAAAAAAAAACGTCCGCTTTTTTCGCCTGTAAAAATTCACAGAATTCTTATAAATTATAAGGAAATTTTTAAACGCTATTGCAAGATGGAGCTTTCAAAACTACCGGAGAAAAAAAATCAAAAAATTCGCCAACAAATATTGGGTGATTTGTATGTGGGCATTTGTCACATTCAATATTTTTTATTTTGATTTTTTTTCTCCGGTAGTTTTGAAAGCTCCATGTTGCAGTAGCGTTTGAAAATTTCCTTATGATTTATAAGAATTCTGTCAATTTTTTCAGGCGAAAAAAAGCGGACGTTTATTATTTTAATTCTCAATAAAAATCTCAATAAATATATTTACAAAAAAATTGTATTAGTTTTTTTTCGACGAGTACTTTCGAATGAAAAATTATGAAAACGATTTGAAAAATTATCGCCAGATCTTCATCGACATGTCACGAAACGCCCCATATATATATCCCGCGGGCAAATCGTTTCACAACCGCCCAGCGAGTGAGGGGCAGGGGGTGGGGTGGGGGCGGAGATAAGCTTGGAAAATTCAGGGTCTCCGCATAGATGGCGGTGTTACCCCCGTGGAAATCCATTACCTACAGCACTACAGCACTAAAGCCTGCGTTCACTGTCACCGCTTTCAGTGTCAGTCTAATTTCGTTGCTCATCGAAACAACAACCGCCCAACAATCCTCCCCAAAAATCTACAACGACGAAAAAACCTCCCTCTCAAAACAAAAGTCTCCCCAAAAAGTGTGATCGCTCCTTAAAAAAAAAAAAAGTCAACAAAAACTAAAATCGTAACGAAAAGTTTCATCCGAGAATTGGAGTAAAAATGGCGCCCATCGGTAAGCACAAACCTCATCTCATTCTCGTCTCTAAACTCTCAGTTACGTAAAAATAGAAACAATCTCATCAAAATTCTTTCATCTCGAAAAATAAACGAATTAAAATGCAATATAATAAAATATGAAAAGAAATAAAAAAAGTTAATTTTTTTAAACTTACTTCGGCTTTGTTAACATCCCGACAAGTAGCGAATATGTGTTCCAACGGTTTTGGCAATTCGGCGAGATGTTGCACGAGGCCGAAACCAATTCCACGATTGCATCCGGTTACGAGTATTGACTTCATCGTCGTCTTTTCTGTGTCTTCGCTTCGTTCGTTTTAATTAATTTAAGCTCTTTTTCTTGCTCTCTCTCTCTCTCTCTCTCTCTCGGTGTAACGATCAATTTATCTATCTCTCTCAGCGTTACTCGGCACTTGCCGGTCGACTAATGCATATACCCGATTAATCCGTAGCCTCGGTAACGGATAACGAAACACTCGGAGATTCTTGCCGTACCATCTCGCAACTTCGCAAACTCGCGATAACGCAATGTCCTACACATCTCGACTGTATTACCGACAATCGCTTGAAATTCGCGAACGCAAACCGTTGCGGTATTTTTTATTAAACGCCGCTTAATCGAAATTCCATCGAACTTTGTCAACAATCTCTTGTGGACCTGATCATCGACGTTTCTCAATTTTTTTTCTTACTGCTGATTTTTTTTTTCAATTGTAGATTTCTATTTTTTTTTTTAATTTTAAATAATTAAGACATCACTTTTTATTCTATTTTGTTTATTTTTTTGTGATTTTGGAAAAAATTTGACGCACAGGTTGGTTTATTGATCATTTATACATCGATAAAAATTTTTTCCTTAAGATCCATGCAAACCGGTTTTTTTTTTAATGGTCCCTTAGGGCCTCAAAAATAATGTCCCAAAAGATTATGGCCGGGAAAAATCTCTAAGTACTCGGTTATCGAATTTTAGTACAAGCCCGCCTGGCCCTCTCTACTTTATATGGTCGAGCTCTATTTTATGTAATATTATATTATATATTATATATATTATTTATATATTATATAATATATAATATTATATTTTTATTAATATGATATTATATATTATTATATAATTATATTATATATATTATTATTAATATATAATATTATATAATATATAGATTTATATATTTATATATTTATTTTATTTAATAATAAATAAAATAAATATTATATCAATAATATTCATAATATTATTATTAATATTATTTTAATATTAATATTATATTATTATATTATTATTAATATTATTGTTAATATTATTTTAGGTTTATTATATTAATATTGTATTTTATATATTTTATATACATAATTTTGTCTAGTTTCATCCCACAAATAGTCGTCGAACGTCCGTTTCACCCAGTTAGGCACAGCCAAGCATTCAAAAAATCACATTAACCGACAAATACTCCTTTTTCTCGATACTTCTACGAACTTTAATCTCTTTTTCCCTGTGTAATTATTTATTTGTTTTTAAAACAAACAACAAAGTAATGCACAGTGAAAATGAAGAAGCTAAAACGCCATGCGTTAAAAAAGGTCCTTTCTCAAAACCGTTTGCCTAATTTTCCAACGCAATTGTCCCTAAAACCGTCTGTATCAAAAAACTTTTCATAAATCCTCCATAAACCCACAAAATACGTGATAAACTTTATCCATAAATCCCTAGAATTACTCGAGACATTCGGCTTCCTGCTCTTCCTTCTCCTCCTCCTCGCGACCAAAGGAGGGGAAAGGAGGGGTAAATCCGTTGCTCCAGAACAGAAGATTGTCTCGCCGGTACCGGTCGTACCCAACGACATATAGATATGGACCGATAATACTGCGAGAAAGAGTGAAATCGTAATAGAAAGAGAGGAAACCAGGTGGGTTTATCCCTCTCACTCTCTCTCACGGAAAAAAGAGAGAGAGGGATAAACCCACCTAGTCTCCTCTCTTTCTATTACGATTACACTCTTTCTCGCAGTATTATCGGTCCATATCTATATGTCGATGGTCATACCGGTGTTCAAAAAGTCATAGCGATTGGCTTCTCAAGAGAGTTTACTCGCAACTTACTGACTTACCGACTCACGTTCTCTCTTCGTCCTCACTTCCTGGTGCGACTCGCTATCTCTCCCTCCCTCTCTCGCTCTCTCTCCTCTCCTCTCTTCCCGTCCCCCCCCCCCTCCACATCGACGACTCGCTCATATCCTCGTCCCCCGTCTCTCGTTCCACGCCGGATATCAACAATAATTAAATACCCCAGACGCAACTTACGCTGTGTGACAATTGTCAAATTCCTCGCGATAACGCGTGAGCGCGATCATGGCGACGTTGACTATCGTTTCGCGGCTCGTTTCACTGCGCAACGGTAGTAAGAAATTTTTTTTCGATCTGTCGCGTTACGGTTTCAACTCGATGATGAACGGAAATAAAAATCTCGTCGCTTGCGTTTGCAGTGAGTTTCTTGTTATTCGTTTTAGGTTATTTGTTTTTGAAGAAAAAAGAAGTTTTTTGATTTTTTTTTTTTTTGAGCGCGAAACGATTGATCGAATGTCGTGGAATTATTATTTTTTTTTTCGTTTTTTTTACTTTGCGCGCGAGTTACGTAAAATCGTGAAACGTGGGGTCGAGAGCGAGCGAGAGAAAGAGGGAGAGAGAGATAGTGAGAGATAGCGAGAAAAGTTGAATTTTTCGGTGCTGTTTTTCTTTTTAATATTTTAGAATTTATTTCCTGCTTTATTATTGTCATCGATCGATCTACCATCGACTCGTCTTCATTATTCTTTTTTATCGTGTCGTTGTGAATGTTTGACATCTGCGACAGATGAATTTTGTTTCGATGCGCAAACACGACGACGAATGAATTTATGTTCCGGACGATATTTTACTTCCCCCTCGTGCGAGCAACTTTTTTTCTTCTTTCATTTAATTATATTTGAAATCGCTGCCCAATAGTTGTTCTTTCTTATGTTACTTCGGTTTTCCTCGTAGATACAGGTAGATAAATTCTTTTGTTTGCGACGCGCGAATCGCTTGCCTAGGTTTTGTCGTTCTTGCATCATTTTTTCATTGCGACACCGAGAGAGACGGCTATGTTTCGCTTGGCTGCTCTACTTCGCGCCTCCGTAGCTATCGGAAATTTGCTGGTCACCGACGAATGTAAGATCAGGATCATTCCATCAATTTTCCTCATGTCTCCCGCCCTCTTTTTTTTTTTTTTTTTAAATACATTTATTCATTTTTCATGAGAATTTTTAATTACATTGGATCAATCTTGCGCTTGAAATTTTTTTTCAAAATTATATCGTATCGATAGGACGATCAAGAGAACTTACCCAAGCGTCTAAATTAGATTCATCAGTGTCTAATTCAATTTTTCTTATCATTTTCATTTTCTTATCATTTTATTTTATATTTTATTTCTCTGTTTTTTTTTTTCTACAATTCATTAATTCATTTTTTTTTAAATAGTAATGTCTCGTTTAATTCGCCGAGTCGTGTCTCGCAAGGTTTATCAGAAACCTAAAAATTTCCAAATCGCATTCCCATTAATTTTTGTCGGATCAAAAATTTTAATCAGATTCAACAGTTTCTCTCCGTTGTTTTTGTTTTGTATTTTTTTTTTTTCTCTATTTTCAGAGTTTAGGACATTATTATCATCATTTTTTATCTGTCTAGCGGATCAAAAGTCTACCTACGACCTGGTGGTAATCGGAGGAGGTTCGGGCGGTCTTGCAGCAGCCAAGGAAGCCGTCGAACTCGGTGCGAAAGTCGCAGTTTTCGATTACGTCACGCCCTCTCCTCAGGGATCCAAATGGGGACTCGGCGGGACTTGCGTCAACGTTGGTTGCATTCCCAAGAAGCTCATGCATCAGGCTGCCCTTCTCGGCGAAGCTATTCACGTGAGATTTCCATTTTTTTTGTCAAAAAAAAACAATTCCTCATGTTTTTCCTTAGTCTGTCGAGTTCGTTCTTTGACAAATTTTGTCAATTATTTTTTTATTACCGTTTTACAGGAAGCCACGGCTTTTGGATGGCAAATTCCCGAGCCAAAAGCCATAGTGAACGATTGGGAGAGTCTGAGAACCGCCGTGCAGAATCACGTCAAATCCGTTAATTGGGTGACTCGCGTCGAGCTTAGAAACAAGTGAGTTTATTTATTTATTTATTTTTTTCTTTCATCTGTAATTTGTCATTATAACGAATAATGTCAATAATCAATGATATGTCAATAATGTTTGGATTTGTTATTGTTATTATTTGTTGTTTTGTTGTTATATTAATTTGGGAGCACGTGTTCGCCTTGCGTCAAAAACAACCCGTCAAAATATCCTGGTCAAAAAAACTTGTTAGAAAACAAGTCCTGTCTATAAATAAACTCTTTTCATGTACAACCTATGCTGTAACAACTCGTGCACAAAATGTTTTCTCCAAAAACAACTCTGCTTGAACAACATAGTTTGGAAAACTTTTTTAAGTGTTTGTATCTTTCAGAAGAATATTAAAAACTGTCATTTTTCATTTTGATTCGGCTCGGGCTCGGTCTAGTACAGATAATCGGTCTTGTATTGTTAGTGGGTGGGTATTTGAAAGTGTCGCTTTGAATATCACCATTTGAGTTTATTGCAAATGTAATATTTTCGTTTTCTTGTGTTGTTGTTGTGCATCGAGTTTATCTTTTTGTGGAATGGTATTGAATTTCTTCCATACAATTGATTTATTTATTTTTGGTATCCTTGACATTGGATTTTTCCGATTATTAGCGTTAATGTTCATGAGTTATTTTGGCAAGAAATTATTGTAAGAATTTTATGCATTGCAAAAAATTATTGTAATTTGTTATTATAGTTTATACTTATTTTTTTTTTTTCATTTTTCTGTCCATTGATTAATTACTTATTTAAATCTATTATCTCCAATTATTATTATTTTATTATTATTATTATTATTATTATTATTATTATTATTATTATTATTATTATTATTATTATTATTATTATTATTATTATTATTATTATTATTATTATTATTATTATTATTATTATTATTATTATTATTATTATTATTATTATTATTATTATTATTATTATTATTATTATTATTATTATTATTATTATTATTAAATAATAAATAAATGGATAACTATAGTCCAATGATATTATATTAAATAAACTAATTATATTATTATTATTATTATTATTATTATTATTATTATTATTATTATTATTATTATTATTATTATTATTATTATTATTATTGATTTACGAATTAAAAATTTTAGAAAAGTGGAATACCTGAACGCCAATGGATACTTCAAGGATCCGCATACGATCGTCGGAGTTACGAAAAACGGCGAGGAAAAAGTATTGACCGCGCGCAATATAATTATCGCGGTTGGCGGACGTCCGAGGTATCCCGATATTCCCGGAGCAAAGGAGTACGGAATCACGAGCGACGATATCTTCAGTCTGGAACGCGCCCCCGGAAAGACCCTCGTCGTCGGTGCTGGATGTATCCTTTTCATGCTCGTTTATTTACCCGCATCTTCGTCAACGAGAAATTTCTTAGAATAGAAAACTTTTTCAAATTCAGAGGAGCTAGAAAAAAATAAATAAATGATAATGTTGCAAAATGCTCACAATTATGGTGGCAAACTGGAAAATTCGATGATGAAAATAATTCGCTGTTGGTAGAATTATTATTATTATTATTATTATTATTATTATTATCATTTTTAAGATTATTATTATTATCATTTTTATTATTATTATCATTATTATTATTATGATTATTATTATTATTATTTTCCCCAATCAAAATTAAAAAAAAAATCAAAGCAAGAAATTGCAACGTTAATTCCCAAGATACTCAAAATTCATATTATTATTATTATTGTTATTATTATTATTTTTTTTTAATTATTATTATTTTTATTATTATTATGATTATTATCATTTTTATTATTATTATTATTATTGTTATTATTATTTTTTTAAATTATTATTATTTTTATTATTATTATTATCATTTTTATTATTATTATTATTATTATTATTATTATTATTTTCCCCACTCAAAATAAAAAAAAAATCAAAGCAAAAAATTCCACCATCAATTCCCAAGATACTCAAAATTCATGCGAATTTTACAAATTACAGATCACAAAAAGCTTCTTTCTCACGAATAAAAATTTATTCGTCCCCATAAATTCAAACGAATCGAAATCGCGCGTTCGAATATTTTTCCTAAACGTAATTTCGCACAGACATCGGTCTCGAGTGCGCCGGTTTTCTCAACGGTCTCGGTTACGACACGACGTTGATGGTTCGTTCGATCATTCTTCGCGGTTTCGATCAACAAATGGCCAACATCGTGGCCGAGGAGATGGAACAGAAGGGCGTGCGTTTCGTTTACGAAGCCAAACCCAAATCCGTCGAGAAACAGGAGGACGGAAAACTTCTCGTTCATTGGGCCGATAAGAACGGTGAGGTGCATCAGGACGTTTACGACACCGTTTTGTTTGCAATCGGACGTCAAGCTCTGACCCGGGAACTCAAACCCGAAAACGCCGGAATTAAAATCGTTCCCGAGACCTTCAAGATCGACGCCGTCAACGAACAGACCAATGTTCCTCACATCTACGCTGTTGGCGATGTTCTTCACGTAAATAACAATTTATTTATCTGATTTAAAAACAAAATAAAAAATTATGACGTTGGGAGCTTTTGAATAATTATTGTTTTCTGGGTTTTCGATGAAACTCTGTGTTTGAATCGAAGGGGAAATTTAATTGTGATCAATTTGGAAAATTGGGCGATTCGAAGTTAATTGAATTTGATACATTTTGAGATTTAGATTGAGTTTAAAATTCCCTGATCGAAGATTAATTGAATATAATCGATCGTTGATTTATGTTGGGTAGGAGATTTTCGTATTGATGGAAAATGTAAATCAAATCGAATAAATGTTCAATTCCTATCGAGTAGTAAATTTTCCAATTGAAGATTAATTAAATTGAATCAATTTTAAATTTGTATTGCCTTTCAAAATTGCAAGTCTTTATTTGCTGTCATTTTATCTTTAATTTATATTAGTTAGAACCATTTTTTTATTACTAGAAAACCTAAATCAAATCTAATAAATTTTCAATTCCTATCAAGTAGTAAATTTTATAATTGAAGATTAATTAAATTGAATCAATTTTAAATTTCTATTAGCTTTCAGAATTGTAATTCTTCACTTGCTGTCATTTTATCTTTAATTTATATTAGTTAGAAAAAATTTTAATTACTGGAAAACCTAAATCAAATGTAATAAATTTTCAACTCCTATCAAGTAGTAAATTTTCCAATTAAAAATTAATTAAATTAAATCAACTTTTAATTTCTATTAGCTTTCAGAATTGTAATTCTTCATTTGCTGTCATCTTATCTTCAATTCATATTAGTTAGGACATTTTCTAGTTACTGGAAAACTTAAATCAAATCTAGTAAATTTTCGATTTCCATCAAGTAGTAAATTTTCCAATTGAAAATCAATTAAATTGAATCAATTTTTGAAAGCTATTAGCTTTTAAAATTGCAATTCTTCATTTGCTGTCGTCTTATCTTCAATTTATATTAGGTAGGAAATTTTCTAATTATTGAAAAACTTAAATTAAATTAATAAATTTTCAATTCCCATCAAGTAGTAAATTTTCCAATTGAAAATTAATTAAATTGAATCAATTTTCTATGGCTATCAGTTCTCAAAATTGCAATTATTTATTTATCCTCTCATCCTATCAAACAATTTGCCAAATTCATTAATTTCAATTAATCAATCGATCGTCCGTTCGATAAAAATTATGCCGATAAATGGAATTAAAAAAAAAAACAAATCTCTGCCAACAACTTCCGTATAATTGCAGAAAAAACCCGAATTGACGCCGGTTGCGATCCACGCCGGTAAATTGTTGGCCCGCAGAATTTTCGGAAATTCCACGGATAAAATGGATTACACGAACGTGGCCACGACCGTGTTCAGTCCTTTGGAATACGGTTGCGTTGGTCTGAGCGAGGAACAGGCACACGCTTCGTACGGCGAGGACAACGTCGAGATTTATCACGGTTATTACAAACCCACCGAATTTTTCATACCTCAGAAAAACATGTCGCACTGTTACGTCAAAGTCGTTGCTCTGAGAAACGACGACGAACGAGTCGTCGGCATGCACTTCGTCGGCCCACACGCCGGAGAAGTCATTCAGGGCTTCGCCGCTGCTATGAAGTGAGTCGCAAAAATTTTTTTAACCAACCTGAAATTAATAAAATCAACTTAAAAAAATTAAGAAAATAAATGAAAATGACAAGGAGAAAAGAAATTTAATTTAATGAAATAAATACCAAATACCTGAATTGATTGAAATAATTGAATTAACTGAATAACCTAAATAGAACAATAAAAATAAATATGACAAATATAAAATAATACAATTGGATAAAATAAATACCAAATATCTTAATTGATTGAAATAATTGAATCAACTGTATAACGTGAACAATGAAAAAAAATGGAAAAAAATATAATTGAATATAATAAATACCGAGTATCTAAATTGATTGAAATAATTAAATCAACTCAATAACCTAATTAAAATAATAGAAATGACAAATAGAAAAAAATATATTTAGATAAAATAAGTACCAAATAACTAAATTGATTAAAATAATTGAATCAACTGAATAACCTAAATATAACAATAAAAATAAAAAATAGAGAAAATATAATTGAAAATACCAAATATCTAAATTGATTGAAATTATCGAATTAACTGAATAAACTAAATAAAATTTAAAAAATTAAAATTAAAATGACAAATAGAAAAAAATATAATTGAATAAAATAAATACCAAATATCTAAACTGATTGAAATAATTGAATCAACTGAATAACCTAAACAAAATGATAATAATAAAAAAGTAATAAAAATGACAAATAGAAAAAAATATAATTGAATATAATAAATATTAACCCGATGCTGCTCAAAGTAGGATAAAAAGGATGAAAATTTCGTTCTGCAATTCTCTATCGATCTTCAGAAATAGCCAATACTGTTCAATCAATTAGATCTTCAAAAAACAGATTATTCCCAATTATTTGGACCCGCAATTAATTGCTTTCTCAATTTTTCCTCTCACATTTTCCAAGTCAAATATTTTCATTGTACAAAAAAAAAAAAATAACCACCAATCTTTTTCCGACACCGATTTAGTTAAAAATCAGCTTAGATACAAAAAAAAACTTTACCACCGGAAAAAAAAAATTTTTTTCATCTATTTCCGAAAAGATGACAAACTAAATTAATACGAAATTAATTTTTCGCAGATGCAAATTGACATTCCCGATCCTCAAGTCGACGGTGGGCATTCATCCGACGAGTGCCGAAGAATTCACTCGCGTTCACATCACAAAACGTTCGGGAATGGATCCGACGCCGCAAACTTGCTGCAGTTAAAAACCCCGAAGAACGAATATATATTTTTCACACCGGACGTTTCATGCTTAATAAACCCAATCGTGCGTTGACGAGCGAAAGCCAATCGTCGAAGCGATCAACGCGAACGGATCGACGAAAAATGTCTCGCCCGAGCTCAAATAACGAAACGCAATAACTACACGACTATGATAAGAAGATATACGAAAATTTGACTTCACGTTATTGATACAAATATTTTTTTTTCCACGCCAAAAGGCACGATACAAACATAGAAAAACACTCTGGACATTCGATCAACGTAGTCAAAAATTCGTCGGAGAAAAAAGTAAACGTACTAACAATTGTTATAATTATTTTTTGCCGAAGAGAAAACTCGCAGACTTGTCTGTGATTTAGAAAAAGGAAAAAAAAAAAGAAAAAAAACATTTCGTTAAAGATGTCGTGCGGCGTTGAGCGCCGTGTACTTACAGTGAATTTTTATACACATTCTTTTAGATCTTTATTCCATTGATTCTTGTGGGTGTCGTTTTTTTTTTTTTGTTTTTTTTTTCGATATTATATCGATCGAGCAACGTCACCGCCTGTGCTAGCTTCGGATAATAAAATTTAATTGAATCATTCGAAAGAAAAAGAAAAGAAAAAAATTGGTTTGAACATTTTTTTCAACCCGCGTCGATGAGATATTTTGGGTTAGAAACAAATTTTTGACGTATGTCAAAAATTTTCTGACACGTGTGATGGAGAAGAAAAATATGGAAAAACCGAATATTTCGAAATCATCGTCGTCCTTGGTCGAGGAAAATCCGTCGCGGGAAGTTGATGAATCTGACGAACTGAACGTTACTTCATTCGTGAGACTTCCTTTTTTTCCCTTGGTTTTATTAAGGGGTGGTAAGGTTAATTCGATATGAAGAAAAGCATATTTTCGATAATTTTTTTTTGACGACACGGTTGATATACATTCATTTCTGTAATAACTACTCAATAAAGTGACATTTGAAGAGTATTCTATAAAATTTTCATTAACTTTTATGAACAAATGAGCCATTGACGGTGAATCTCCGCGGACGTCACAAAAAAAAAGTTTTATTTCGGTGCCCCTCATAACTCATCTGTGGATTAGCTGACATCAAAAAACCAAAATGTTTTTATCAGGTAATAAGTTTCTGCGGGTAACAACGTCGAGTATTTTTTGAAAAATTGATTTTTCAATTTTTTACAGAACTTAGAAGTCAAAATACTGATTTTTCATCAAAAAAATTGAAAATTCAACATTTTAAAATACGTTAAAATTGAAAAAATTAAAAAACTCGACGTTATTACCTGCAGAAACTTATCGCCTAGTAAAATCATTTTGGTTTTTTGATAAATATATATTAACTTTGTCGTAAAAAAAAATGATCGAAAATGCTTTTTTATATCAAATCAACCTTATTATTATTATTATTGTTATTATTGTTATTATTTTTATTATTGTTATTATTTTTATTAGTATTATTATTATTATTGCTATTATTACTATTACTATTATTATTATTATTACTATTATAATTAACTACTACTATTATTATTATTATTACTATTATAATAATAATAATTATTATTATTATTATTATTATTATGAAATGATCGAAAATGCTTTTTTACATCAAATCAACCTTATTATTATTATTATTATTATTATTATTATTATTATTATTATTATTGTTATTATTTTTACTAGTATTATTATTGCTATTATTATTATTATTATTATTATTACTATTATAATTAACTACTACTATTATTATTATTACTATTATAATAATAATAATAATAATAATAATAATAATAATAATAATAATAATAATAATAATAATAATAATAATAATAATAATAATAAGTATTATTATTATTATTAATAATAATAATTATCATTATTATCATTATCGTCTCATTGTTGATGACAATAACAATAATTTCTCATTACGATTTGTCAAATTACGAGAATACACTATTGAGAGAATTTGATCCCCGTTCGACCATATTTTACCCCCGTTATATTTTTCAATGTCATATATTGTCATATAATCATACAATATCTGTGTTATATTTTTTTCATGTCATATTTACTTGTGCGATGCAACGTCGATGTTCATTCGTCGCGTTATGAAACGTGACGTGACCCATCGATTTTATTTCGTTGTAGAAACTCGAATGGGCCATCGGGATGAACGTTGATGTGGGTGTGGTGAATCTGACCACGCTGAAACGCGATGTTATCGCTTACGCGTGTTCCCACATGGTCATTCTTTACGACTACGTAACGAAAGACACGACGAGCCTGCAAGGCCATGTTAGTCATATTTTGATTCATTGTTAAAAAAGAAGTTTTTAATCGTAACCACGTGGCTGTTTTTTATTTTTATTATTTTTATTATTTTTATTATTTGTATTACATTTTACACATAAAATGTGTAATTTCGAATTTCAGCAAAACGCGGTGCGTTCACTTTCCGCTTCTCGAGATGGCAAGTGGCTTTTGTCCGCCGATCACGACGAAGACTGCGTTTGCATTGTTTGGGACACGGAAACTCGGTTATTGTCAATTCTATTATTTTTTTTATGCTCCAAGCAAGATCGCCAAAACTTATTTAATTTTGTTTTGTTTTATTTCATTTATTTTTTAATTAATGTGCTTAGTTTTTTAGTTCGTCAAAGGAAAATGTCTAAAGCGTTTTTCTCGGCAACGATTGACTGTGTTTCAGGAATTTCAAATCCAACTCGGTTATAGTCAATTCAATTTTTTTTATGCTTCGAGCGAGATCGATAAAATTTATTTAATTTAACTTAATTTTTTTTTTTCTTTTTTTATATTTATTTTTGAATTAATAAGTTTAGTATTAGTTCGTCAAAGGAAAATCTCTAAAGCGTTTTTCTCGGCAACGATTGACTGTGTTTCAGGAATTTCAAATCCAACTCGGTTATTGTCAATTCAATTTTTTTTTAATGATTCAAGCAAGATCGCCAAAACTTATTTAATTTAATTTAATTTAATTTTGTTTTGTTTTATTTTTTTTTTTTTTTTGATTAATATGTTTAGTATTAGTTCGTCAGACGTAAATCCCTAACGCTTTTTTGTCGGCAACGATTGGCTACGTTCCAAAATTACAAAGTCAACCGTTTTCGCATTTTCAATCCGGAAAAAAAAACACAGGGAGGGGAGGACATTTTTCGGAGCATTGTTTTTTAAATCAAAGACAAAAATGATTTCGCAGAGTTCCAATCTGCAGTTTATTCAATCCGCACGGAAATAATCGTTTGACGACGGTTGAAATTAGTCCGGATGCGAAATACATCGTTACGGTGGGAAACGAGATTCAACAGGTTGTTAATTTTTGGATTTGGACTCGCGGCTCCGAAGAACCCGATGGTCAGTTTTTTTCGAATTTAAATTTCATTAGATTTTATATTAGCAAAAAAAAAAATACAAATAACGTAAATAAATATGAACAAGGGTGCAAAGTCGAAGCTTGCACATTGCTTCCTCATAATTTTATACATTTGAGAGTGTTTATTCCATGAGGAACTATGGGTCGATCAATTTTGGCTTCCTCATAGAGGAAGCTTCGGAAAATGTGTAAAACTATGAGGAAACAATGTGCAAGCTTCGACTTTGCACCCTTGTTTTCATATGAAATCAGCTGGTAAATCTATCTAGTCCGGAATAAATATATGGCGAATTCCATGTCAAATCTCAAAAATTGAAAATCGCATTAAATCTGAACGGCTGGATGGATTTTGCCCAAATTCAATACGAAATATCGTTTGATAATAGTGCAACTTTGTACCAAATTTTAGTCCGTTACCTCGAAAATTGCGCGAGCTAAAGAGCGCACGACAATTTTTGAAAAATTTCAAAATTCTCTAAAAACAAAAGCGCTACATGGATTTTGCTCAAATGCAGTATCAAGCATCTTCCTGCAATACTGCAACATTCTACTGAATTTGAGCTCGATATCTGGAAAATTGTGCGAGCTAGAGATCGCAAATCGATTTTTGAAGAATTTCAAAATCGCGTAAAAACAAAATAACTGCATGGATTTTTCGAAAAATTTAATCAAGCAAGGCGCCTTGAACTCTTTACATGTGTGATAAATTTTAGCTTCATATCTTAAGCCGTTCTCAAGTTGTGAACGTTAAACGAATGTTACATACATTCACACACATCCAGACATTTTTTCTAAATGTGATTTCTCGCCGTTTTGGGACATTCTGAACACGTCAACATGAAAATCTAGAAAAAAACTTTTTCACGAAAACAAAGCTTACTCTATGAGAAAGCAAAAAATGGGTAAATATAAAACGAAAATTATTTTTAAAAAATAATTAACGAACAAATTGTAGCAACCGTGAAATTAACGGAAACGAGCGTCGATCGGGTGAAGAAAATAAACTTCAACGACGAAAATTCGTCCGAATTCGTTCTCACTCTAAATCGCAGTGTAATATTCGTCTCTTGGGTATGTCTGCTCTGTTTCGACCGATTTTATAAAATCCTTCTTTGATAGAAGGAAGAAAAAAAAATTAATTAATTACTCAATCGAACATCGTGAACGTTTTTTTTCAGAAAAATTCGAAAAGCTTGGAAATAATATGTCCAAAAATTCCGACGAAAAATGAAAAAATGATGGAAAATCTGAACGATTCCTGTTACGTATCGAAAAATGAGATTGCGATGACTGTAACTAACGCCGGTAATAAATATTTGAGATAAATAAATAAATATAAGAAATTTTTTTAATTTGATTACCGAAATGGCGATAATATTTCGTAGGTTTTGTTCTCGTTTGGAGCAACTCGAGTCAAAGCGAAAAATTTGACCCTCGAGGCGGTGCTAATTATGAGAAAAGGCTCGTCAAGGCTGTTCCACTGAGAAAAGGAAATTTGACATTGATAAGAAACGAGAACGAGTAACCGACTCGATGAATAAGATTTTTTTTAATCAATTTAATTATAAATAATACCAATTAATTTCCTTACGATCAGAGATGGGTTTTATTGATTCAATGGAAATGTATTTAGATTACTTTCGTAACTGAATAATTATGGTTTGCAATTCCTACTGAATACCAAAATCAATTGCAAAAAAAAAAAAATTAATTTAAATTATTAATAATTACTGCAGAAATATGAGAGTTGACGGAATAGATAATGTATAAATAATTTATAATTATTGCGCAAAAATTGGAGAATAGAAAAAAAATTAGAATCATTTATAATTATTTTTAAAAAATTAAAAATTCCAATGGTTGCATAATAATTGGTCATAATTATTCGGTTTAAAGAAGAATTTAAAATAAATTTTTATCGAATTGATGCCCATTTCTTCATGACGATCCGACAATTGATCGAATAAAAATAATGTTTCCAGAATAATTGCTGTCGGAAACGATTCAGGACAATTGTTCTTCTACGATCGTCAATTAAAGCTTCTCTACTGGTGCAAAAATTGTGGCTTCGACTCGAAGATAATCTCCATGAGTTTCGATCGTGAATCAGATCTGAAAAGACACGAAATTGCGACGAGTCAATCAACAGTCTCCGAATTTAACGACGAAATAAATGATTTCACGGACGATGAAAACGAAGAATCAATTCTCAATTCTTCCTTGTCGAATTCAAATGAAAACGAAGAAGAAATAATTCGCGAAGATGATGAAAAAAATATTGTTAAATCATGTGCAAAATCTAACGAACAGAAAAAGTCCGTTTCGAATGAGAAAAATATTTTTTTTAAAGCAACAAAATTACTCAGCGCATCGACGATTACCGTAGATATCGATTATCAGCCTAAGAACAGAGGAGCCATCGAAGAACCTACGGATTGCAGTCTTCAGAGGCGAAAATTCGTTATTCCCAAGTTCTTCGTCTGTAAGACATTTAATTATGCAGTTTTTCTAGAAAAAAAAAAAAATATTGGACAACCGAAATGAGGAGCAAGAAAGATCAGAATATATCAGATGAGATCTTGTCAATTAACGCACGAGAACTATAAATAATCAAATTTTATTTATAAAATAAAATAAAATAATGGAATTAAATAACACAATTATTAAAAAATTGGTAGAATAAAACTGAAAAATTTCAGCTATACTAAAACGAAAAAAAAAGGAATGATAAGAAAATCATAAAAATAACACAATGTAAAAGACCAGACTGGATGAAACGATGAAAAATAATTATTCAAAAGAATAAAAAGCAGTAATGATAATAATAATAATAAAGATTGTAAAAAATAAGAACAAAGTTAAGAAAAAAAAATGAAAAAAATAGAAATAATTTGTGTTTCGCTGTGAATAATAGCTTCTGCATCCGGTAAGATTGGTCGATTGGATGTTCCGAGTTTAATTTGCCGATTCGTGCTGCATCCATCGGAAGGAGCAGTCACTGCGATCGCAACGCGTCCAAAAAGGTATTTTCTTTTCGTTAATCTTAAAAAAAAATTCCATTTACAAATGTCGAGATGTATTGGAAAATAAATAATAGTACATCCATGACACTAGTACGAAATTTTTTTTTCTGACTAGTGTGAGTTTGCAGAACGAGCAAAATGCGAGTGTTGCAATTACACGAGTCCAGAAAACGTTTTTCGTACAAGTATCGTACGAATTTTTGTGTCACAAGGTGCGTAAAGGCGGTTTGACGGGGACGAAGTCAGCGTAAAACAGCACTTTTACGCACAGCGTGTCATAATAGTACATTATGACACTAGTACGAAAAAAAAATTTTTGACGAGTGTGAGTTAGCAAAACGAGCCGAAGGCGAGTGTTGCAATTACACGAGTCCAGAAAACGTTTTTCGTACAAGTATCGTACGAATTTTTGTGTCACAAGGTGCGTAAAGGCGGTTTGACGCGAACGAAGTGAGCGTAAAA
The DNA here is from genome assembly GCA_963971145.1 of Sussaba pulchella. Classification (NCBI taxonomy): domain Eukaryota; kingdom Metazoa; phylum Arthropoda; class Insecta; order Hymenoptera; family Ichneumonidae; genus Sussaba; species Sussaba pulchella. The sequence continues at coordinate 7,213,960 of OZ020178.1, forward strand.
CCGCACTTTTACGCGCACCGTGTCACAAATGAAATAGTAATCCTTTGGTTCATCAGCGAGTACGTTGTAACCGGTAATTCTCTGGGTCTCCTTCGTATGTACAAATACACAACGAAAAAGCTCATGGTGTCAAAAAAAACCCCAATCTTGCCGGATTTCGTGAAAATTTTGAATTCCGAAGAAGGCAAAAACGATACGAGTTATGTCACCTGTCCAAAAACTCACGAGAGCCTCATTGCCGTCAGCGCTCTCAGATTTTCACCCGCACCAGGTTCGTAAGACTGATTCTTGCACTTTTATTTCCTTTCGAAATTTTCATTTTTTTAAATCCCGATTTTGAGTCAAATAAAATTAAATTATTTATATCTATTTTAGTCAAATAGAAATGAATGATTATTGGTATTTTTTTTTTTCATTTCAATTGAATAAAATAGAATGATTTATTCGTATTGTAGATAAATTAAACGGTAAATCATTCCGTGACAAACGCAGGTGGAACATTGGCCTGCGGTTTGGAAAGCGGTGCCATTTGGTTTTTGGATCCCCACACTCTCGATCCAATCGATTCCACGCCTTACAAACACTCGGCGAGCAAAATAGTGGATCTAATATTTTCGGAATGCGGAAAATATTTGTCCTACTCGGTAATAATCATGAAAATTCATAAAAATATGTACACAAAAAATTTTCACGCTTTTAATTTTCTCAGGACGACGGTTTTACGGTTGGAGTCTTCAAAACAAACGACTCCGGAAATACGTTGCCCGTAAAAATTGGTAAAACACAAATTTTCATCTCATTTTTTTCTAAATCTAAAAAAACTAAAAAGAAAAAATATCTCTAATAAACCTCGAATGAAAATTTCCATACAAACATCGATTAAAAATTCTACTGATCAAAGTATTTGAAGATTCGTTTGCAAAAGAAACAAAAAAAAGATAATGCTTCAAAAACAATGTTTTGAAAATAATAAACCTCGGTTGCAAATCATTAGCAGATGAAAAAACTTCGTGGATATTTCTTGGCAAATATCATTCGCACTGCATGCCTGTGAGACAAATTTTGTTCGTCAAACCTGCGATGGATAAAACGACGATAAGATTTTTTTCTCTCGGTGAGGATCGCAATCTCGTGGAATACGATTTGGCGAACAGGTGATATAGACACTGATGATGCATCAGTAATTTTTTATTGCTAAAAAATTTGTAGCCAAATGTTGTCTATCAAGTTTAAGAAAAACAAAAATTTTGATAAATAAATCACAAAAAGGTTTTGTTTAACCAATTTTTGTTGTTGTTTTTTTATTTTTTAATATATCAGTGGTCCATATCCGGAACCGGGGTTAAAAATTCTGCAGACCGTGAGAATCGAACGCACGGCTGTGCCCACGTGCATGACGATTTATCCGCAATTTGGATCCGAAACTTTCTTAATTACTGCGAATAACGAAGTAAATTTAAGAAAAAATTACATTCTACGAATTTTTTCTTCATGAAACAGTAAGGAAAAAATAATTATATGGGTTATTTAACTTTGACAGCATAAGTTCCGACTATTGGACGATCAAACGAAATTGATAAGAGCTACGTTTCTCGGACCGACATTCGGACATCCTGTGCGAAAGATGTTGATAGCCGAAGAGCGAGAAAAACGTGGTAAAAAACGGGTTTACATGATTTTTGCAACAAACCGAGAGATCGGATTGACGATTCTGCCGTACGATGGAAATCCTCATAGAATCGTGGCCATGATAGGCCATCCGAACAAGGTACCATAATACGATAAACACGGAACCCAATGAATAAGAAATTGATTGAAGCGATAATTTTAATTGTCAATCACTAATGGAAAATTATTGCAAGATCGAAGCTATGGCAATCAGCGATTGCAAAAAATACTTGTTCACTGTCGGACAGAACGATCGTTCCGTACTCATGTGGAAAATCAAATACAGGCAGGTTTTCGAAAATTTCACAAATTTTTTGCAACCTAAAAACCAAAAAATGAAATAAAATAAAATAAAATAAAATAAAATAAAATAAAATAAAATAAAATAAAATAAAATAAAATAAAATAAAATAAAATAAAATAAAATAAAATAAAATAAAATAAAATAAAATAAAATAAAATAAAATAAAATAAAATAAAATAAAATAAATATATGACATTGCCATCAATTGCTTTGACGACAAAAACGGAAACTCAAAGATTCGCCTGCAAATATTTGTGACAAAGTTGTTGCAAATATCAAATAAAAACATCAATCCAATTAAAAAAATCACGATAAATCGAAATTCAATCAAAATTATTTCAGCAAGACATAACAAATTAGTTCAATCGATCAATAAATCACTAAATAATTAAGAATAAAATTAAAACCCAATTGAAATTATTCTAATCGTCCAATGAAAATTAAGATAATTAATTTTATTGAAAAATTAACAAAATATTATATATTCCGCAGATCCGCGGATACGATGGAAAAATTGGGAGGCAAAAAACTCGAGCCTTTTTATTCCCTGATCGACGGTGGCAAGGATGGATGGCTTTTCAATGAGATGAAGGATCTTTTCTACTACGCCCAAATATTGCAACAGGGAGAAAACACGACGAGCTCGAGAATCGTAACTGACAAAGTTTCGATACTTCAAATACCGAATCTCATGCGTGCCATTGGTTTCTATCCGACGAACAACGAGGTTTCATTAACTCCAACAAAAATAACAAATAAAACAATAATATATCTAAAAAATACACATTAGTGTTTAAAAAAAAAATTTTAATATACATTAAAACGAAAATTTTGGTACAAAATTTACCTCTTCATATTCACACTTGAAGGATCTATGAATAAACGTCCGTGGCAACAATGACCGGACAAAAATAACCGCTGAAAAAATGGCCGATGTAGAAAAGTTGAGAATTTTTCGTTTTTTATTATTTTTTATTTATTTAGGTTATTTGGGTATCTATGAATAAATGGCCGAGAAAAATAAATAAATGACCTAAAAAAAAAAAAACAAAACAAATAACCTTAAATCCTATAAGTACCCAAACTTACTCAGACTAAACTAACCTGAACTAACTCAAGCTATGCCAACCCATACTCACCCAAAATCTGGTCTGTAAATTGCGATTTTTCTTATTTTTTAAAAGTACCCATTTACATCGGCCATTTTTTCCGTCGGCCATTTTTTCTATCGGCCATTTTGCTCCGGAGGTTTATTCATAGATCCATATTTGAAGCCTCTCTCATCGGCTTTGAAGATTTTCCATTCAAAATACACAGGAAAAATGAGCTTTTGTCCCAGAATTACTCCCATTCGGTAGTATTCAGCTCATATGTAAAAAAAAAAATATGAAAAAGGATTCAAACATGAATATTAAGTGATAAATTTCGTTTTAATGCAATCTAAAAAATTTTTATGGTTCAGAGTTAAAAAAAAAAGCTTTTTTTTAAACACTGATATAATACAAATAAAGAAAAAAAATCAACGTTGTTCAATTCCGTACGTCTAATTTTTGTTTAAATTCAATTGTTTTTTATTTCTTTTTCAGTCAAATAAAATCTCACGCTCAATAATAATAAAATTAAAAAAGATCCAAAATTATTTGAATTTTTCGGTTTGTTTCTCGTAAAATCAACAATTTATGTGTAGCTCGAGAACATGATGGAAGAAGTGTCGTCCATAAATTACGCAAAAACGGGAAAGCTCGTCGACGAAATAACCTTCGAAGAATTCGTAAAGCTCTACGTTAATCACCGTCCGGCTTTTGGTACAACGAAGAAGCAAATAAAGGATGTTTTCCGAGCTTTCGTCAGACCGAACGATTTCAATGAAAATCCGTCGATCACTGCCAAACAATTTCTCGACGTTCTTTTCGGTCGAGGACGATACATTCACAATGATCGTAGCTTTTCAAACGACAAACTTTACGGTTTGTATGTCCGAAAAATTAAAAAAAATAAAAAAAAACAAACAAAAATTCCATCTTTCGTACAATCGAAATTATTTTTGTTCGGTAATTCATTAAATTATCAACATTTTCCAGTAAATTCTTGTTATTATTACTTTTTTCTTTTTTATTTATTATATTTTTAATTGAATTATTATTTTATTTCAATAATTCCGTCTCGTAAAATGAAATTTTGTCTTCGATAATTTATTTAAAATTAGTTATTTCATTTTATTTTATTTTTTCCGATAAAATTGTTTTTAATTCATACGTACCTGCGTAAGAAATCAATTGCTTCGTGCATGATGCACTTTTGCAGGCGAACCCCTGAGTCCCGAAGAGGCTCACGCCTATCTCCGTCGTCTCGTGCCCCAAGACGAGGATTCGGCATCGTGCTCGGACACTCGAGACGGCACGACTTCACAATCAAATTTCGAATTTCTTCCAATGGTAAAACAACCCCGACAAGTCGAAAATTAAATAAATTACAAACGAAGCCTCAAAAATCTTCAACCTCCCGAATTTAAACGAATTATTTTACACGTAAATGTAAAAAATATTATTAAACAATTCCGTTGTCTCTCTCTTTCTAGAATATCACGTACGAAAATTTCATAGAAGAAATTCTTGGAATTGGGCAGCCGAATTAACGTCAAATCGATCAATGAAGAAAAAAAAATTCAATATTAAAAACAAAAAAAAATTCCTACGATCGCGCGATTTCTTTCCTGAATAAAAAAAATTATCAAACTTCTCAAAATTCTTCCGCATCAAAAGAAATAAAATTCTCGATATCGTTGACTCCCTAGCGAGCCACGAATCGAATTTTAGAAAAACCAAAAAAAAAAAAAAAAACCAACCCAATTTGATACTTTTGTGCTGATGTGTTTCGTTCATTTTTTTTTCATTCGTCGTTCTGTCTTCTCTTCACTTTCGTATAATCGTCAAGGGTTCTTCGTTTTTGGCACAAACTTAATTTATATAATTACATGAACTAACGTAACACAGATGATTTTTGTTTGTTTGTTTTTTTTTTCTTTTATCTCTTCGTTCTCTCGTTTGAATGGTTAAAATTAAGTCTATATAAATTAAGCTCGATGTGGTGCGGGGGCGGGTGGGTTGGGTGGAGGCGAGAAATCCGAGGAAATGGAGGGGGGGGGGCGACGATTGATGCTTGTGCAACGAGATTTTCCCGGATATTTCTCGCAAATAGAAATAAAAGAAAAATTTTTAAAATTAAATAAAATAGAATAAACTACGAAATTTTTATCTCTCGATCTTCCCGAAAAAAACGTTTTTTTTTGTTCCCGGGATCTACCGTCGTCAATGCATTGACTCCGAAAAGCTCCTGACGGTTGAATTATCAATGAATTTTTCATTAATTTCGCGCGGTTAAGCTTGGCTACGAGAATTTATCCAACATTTGGCGAAGCTCAAGCTTTTTTTTTACCTCGTTATTTCGTTTTTCTATTCGAATTTTTTTTTGTCATCCCCCTTAAAGGAATCTTGAAGCACGGGACCGCTCGTTGAATATACAGAGAAAAATCTTTTCTTTCGCTAGTATTTACTTGATTAAGCCTTGATTTTTTTTTTCTTATGTCTGAGCGACTTTGATAAATTTCTAATTGCCCTCTCGTCGCATTTAAATCACTCGATATTTCCATGTTATTATTATTATTTTCTGTTAAATTTTACTGAGAGAAAATTAATACGTGGCAAAAATTACCGAGACATTGATCAGGTTTGTTTTCGAAGGTTTAATATTTTTTTCTGCTAAGTTGGCTCAAATCAGATATAAAAGGTCCAGCCGCAACATCAGGAAATATATAAATATACAACAATACTCCCCCTTTAAATTATTAATCATTCTTCGATGAATTTATTTACACAATTAGTATTCCAAAAGCGAGAAATTTTCCAAAACCACAAATTTTCTCGGCAAAATAATTAATAAACGAACGCAATGCGTTTACATTTGCCAAAGTACTTTTCTCCGTCATCGTCGACTTCTTCAAAGTAATACGAGAACGATTTACCGCAGAATTCTGCAAGCTAGTCGATCGTTCTCGTACTTTGATCGAGAGATCGATCCTAGCCCGGAACAATGTTTTGCAATTTTTCTTACCGACCGAGCAGAATTTAAAAAGAATCTTTCTTTTCCAATAAAAATAAAAAATGAAAATACTAGCGACCAGAGAGCAACCGATCGATGCTAAATATTTAAAAAAAACGCAAAATTCGTCGAGACAATCGCAATTTAATAAAACATCGATAATCCCGGTTTGTTTGTCCAAGAAGGAAAAAAATAATAAACAATTTTTACATGAGAAATAAAATTCTTATCTGCATTTTTACTAATTAACTCTCGAGAAATCGTAGCGGGGAGTTTTCGTATAATATTAGAAATCCCAAACCCGCGAGATCGTCGAAGGTTTGTTTGCGAGGGGGAGGGGAGGGGCAGGAGGGGCGGGTGAGGGTTTGCCAAAAGAATCCTCGAAAGAATTCCAGGAGTCTCATTATTTACACGTTATTTACAAACTTATTCTTCTTTTTTTTTCTTTCTTTTCGTTCTTTCTTTTACTTTTTATCACGGCTTCGTTTAAAAAAAAAATATCATCAGCATTAAACGTTAAACACGCTGCGAACACGCGAGTGTAACTGTGTAAAATAATGCTAGTGCGCATGCGTGGGATTGTGTCATGTGTGAAATCTGCGCAAAGTCGTTCGCTCGTCTTTTGCTTCTCGTATATCACAAAAAGACAATTAACAAACTCGTGGAACGAAACTTAAAAAAAAAAAAAAAAAACAACCACCACGCACAGCTACGCGAGAGTCCATTTTCTTTTTTCCATTCGCTCACTCTTATTAAATACAATAATAATAATAATAATAAAATAATGATAATTATAATATTTTACCTAAAAGCGCGTTTCTATCGTTATACAATTTCACTTCTTCTCCATTCGTTCTAGTCCTCAACGAAACTCAAAAAAAAAAGAAGAAAAAACAAAAACAAAAATTTGTTTTTTCTCCCCTCCCCCCCAAAAAAAATAAAAAAAAATAAAACCAAACTCGCGGCACTTCATCAGTCAAAGTATTCCTCGTTGTTCGGCAAACTTTCGTCTTTTTTACGACAATCGGGACAGTACCATTTGCCTTTGGGCGGTACCATGATTCCAACGCACTCGAAGTGAAACCATTCGATGCGACAATCGTCGCCGTCGCAAGCTATCATTTCCGAAACTTCGTCGTAAGGACACTGACAGTAGCAATAAAGATTGACGGATCTTTCGGGACCGCCGACGATGGAATTTGTGGGTAAGATCGAAGAATTCGCGGGAGGAACGTTGAGAATCGTTGCTCGTTCGTTAGGCGTTGGATTCGTTTCAATGGCGGATCGCAGATGTTGCTGCGGTTGAAGATGTTCCTGTTGCAACTGCGGCGGTTCTTGTTGCTGCTGCAGCTGTTGTTGCGGTTGCAACACTTGCAATTGTTCCGGTTTCAGTTCTTGCGTCGTTTCGACGATTTCTCCAACGTTATCAATCTCAGCCTCGCTCGATTCCACGCTCTCGCTTTCCTCGGATTCCGTCGCCGTAATGGCGGCTACGTTCATCGAAACGATTCTTTCCAACGGTTTGTCAAACCCCGAAAGTCTCAAAGTAACGTTTTTCGTCGAATAATTAACGCTCGTCGTCGATTGATTTTTCATCGTTACACTCGGCACGATCGGCGCTGTATCGACCTTCCGCCATTTTAAATTAGGCTGAACGTGAGTGATTTGTTGCAACGATTGTTGTTGTTGAATCTGTGGATTTTGTTGAAGATGCTGCGAATTTTTTTCGGCATCTTCGTCGCTCGAATCACCGTAAAAACGTTTTGGCACGCGTTTGCGTTTCGACGAACGTTTTTTGTCGTTTTCCGAAACGCTACCGCAAACGTTCGTTCTCGGGGTCGTGCGATTCAATTCCGTGACGAATTTCGACGTTGTTACGTTCGTGGAATTTTGAAAATTCGGCGTCGACGATCGGCTCGGTAAAACGGTTATCAAGGCCGGTGAAATTTTTCCAAATAACGATTGTTTTTGTTGATAAAAAGATTTTGGAATGTTTAATTTGATCGATTCTACGGTAGGCGTTGCGACACGATTCGTGATCTTTGTTTTATCCAATTTTTTTCTTTTCTTCGTTTTAACGCGTTTGCGAATTTGCGAACGGGAATTTGTTATTTTCGTCGGACAATCTTTCGTCGCGGTTGTGGGATCGACGTAATTCGTTTTTGTCGTGTCAACGTTGAACGTTCCGTTGTTTAGATTGTTCGTTAACGTCGACGACGTCGTCGTCGTGATTTCCGTCGCGACCGGTGCAACGGCCGCGAGAAGCATCAAACGATTGCGTTTTTCGGCGAGTAATTTATTCGCCAATTGTTGCGGATGTTCGTCGTAAAAATCTTCGTCGGTTTCCGTTTCTTCGGTATCGAGATCGGATTCGCGAAATATTATTTGAGGACTTGGAACACGTGGTAAGGAAATTTCTACTTTACTATCGTTTACATCGTCCGCATGTTTATCGGGTGTTTCATCGACGATCGTCGGTGGTGATTCGACGATCGCCATGTTTTCTTCCGATGATTCGATTTTTGGAACTTCATCGATGTTGTTATCGTCAACGATCGTTTCTTTGTTTTCTTTGTCTTTGCGTCGTTCTTTGCGATTCGATGATTTTTTCGGTGACGTTTCGGACGTTGAACTGTCGGAATCCGAACTACTCGTGGAAGACGACGAACTACCGGACGACGAACTCGTGCAACTGCAATTAGTTCCGCAGGAACAACTGCTGGAATCGCTGTCGGTCGATGAATCGCTCGACGACGTACCGCCATTTTGTTTACGTTTTTTCGGTGATTTATCTTTTTTCTTTTTTATCGGCGTCGTCGTAGTCGTCGTAGTTGTCGCAGTCGTCGATGGTGGCGCTGTCGTCGTCGTCGTCGCAACGACGTTCGTGTCGCTGTCGCAATTTAACCCGGGACTGATCGCCAACGGACTTTTCGTTTGTTTGTAACCGTAATCGTGTTCACCCTCCATAGTTCCGCAATTGTCGTCGATCGTTCCATCCTCCTTCGTGTCCTCGACGTCGGATTTATCGTTCGAAACGACGCAATAATCGTGATCGGCCAAAATAATTTGACACAAAAATTTCAAACGTTCTTTGTCCTCCTCGTTCTCCAAATTTCTTTCAACTACGCTAGTTTTTTCCAACGAAGCCGCGTATGATTTAAAATTGTGCCAAATACCGTCCATTATCTGAGCTTCTTCCTTCTTAACTTCGTCGTTTAATTCTACGTCGAAAATCGGATCGTTCGCGTCCGATCTTTCGGTTTCCAACGTCGACGAATTATTCTCGACAACGTTGATTTTCGTTTCACCGATCTGTGTTTCATCGTTTTTAACGTCGTTCGGTTTTGTTTCCGTCGCCGTTGGAACTTCGGAATCCGTGTCACTGTCCGAAGAAAGATTCAACGGCGGTAAATCGTAAACATCCACGACTTTTTTAACAATTTCCTTGGATTCTTTGATCTCATCGTTTTTTATTTCCGTCTTGGCAACGTTAGACGCGACGATCGTCGATGTACTCACGATCGTTTTTTTCTCATCTTTCTCCGAATTTTCCGCAATTTCTCTCGTTCCCGGAATCACCGGGATTTTCACGGGTTCCCGATGACACGTCTCGTGTTTATCCAACAATTTTTTCGATATAAAACGTTCCCCGCAATCGTCGCAAACGTACGGACGATCACCGGTGTGCAATCTTTTGTGTACTTTCAAAGCAACCGCACGGGTAAATGTATTCGTGCATTCTTCGCAAACGAATGCCGTAGGTGGTATGCAAAAATGATAAACGTGGGGCCATTTTTTTTGCAAACATTTTTTGCACAAAACACTTTCGGTACCGTGTTTCCAAAACAAATGTTTCGTTATGTCGGGTTTGTTGCGATAAGCGATGCCGCAACGATAACACAAATGATGAAGTTTGTGTTTCCAAACGTGATTCGACAAACGTTGTTGATTACCGGTAAATTCCAAACAAACGTCGCACGAATGATGTTTTTTTCTCAAATGTACCATCAAACGAAATGCCGATGGAAAATTGCTAATCGTGCACAAACAACAACGATAATTTACATCAACGTTTGGCGAATAAACACCGGGACAAAGATGACACAAAAGTTCGCTGTAACTGTAAAACGTTGATTTGCACATTATACAAATCAATATTGTTTTTTGATGCATCTTACGATTGTGCAGATAAATATCTTTGTGTACGTTCGAACGATAACGACAATGAAAACATTCGAAAACACGTGGATTTTGTACGACGTAAGTGCCACGATTCGTTTCGAAAGAATCGAGATTAAAATAACGTTCGTTAATTTCGTTCAATGATTTTTTTATTCTAACGATCAATTGTTCGCGTTGAATTATTATTGCCGGATGTTGGGGTTGAAAACGATGTTCGGCGAGGACGTGAAGACTCAATTGTTTACCATTGACGGCAATGTGACGAGCGTGATTGCAATAGACGCAAATATTACTGGCTGCGTTGATGCAACGTTTCAAAAGATCATCGATTTCCATGGTTTCGAGAAGTCCTTCGACGTTTAGATCGATACTGGGACAATCTTCGGGTGCTAAAACAATTCCGTCGTTCGGTTCGATCGGTTTTTCATTGATTTCATTGATTTCCATTTTATCATCGTCGATCGTTTCATCGAATATCATATTTTTCGATATTTTCGAATTTTCATCGTTCAACGTTTTTTCATCGTTTCTCGTGTCATCGGCCATTTTGTTTTCGTTCGCGTAAACGTCGTTGTTCGTCGTTTCATCGACGTTCGAAGATTTTTCATCAACGTTCACGATCTTATCGTCGTCAACGACGGCCAATTTTCCAACGTCGGAATCGCTTCGATCGTCGTCGTCGTCGTCTTCGCGACAACTATTCGCGCTCGCTCTTTCCGAATCGTTCGAACGTTTGTCCGATCCCGAATCGTCACCGTTATTATTTTCCTCCGATTCTCGACTCGTGTCGCGATCGACGTTGTAAATCGTACCGTTGGCCGATGTTACGGAAAATTGTGAATTTCTGTTGGTACAAATTTTTATTACCAAACTACGATCGGTCGTGTTAACGGTTGAAAAAGACACGGATGTCGTTTGCGATTGTTTGACGGGTGACGAAACGTCATCGTTGTCACCCGTGGTGTTCAAACGTTCCGGACTTTCGATCGTCGAACGATCGCTGCTACGATCGTCTTCGGTATCCGAAATTTTTGTATCATCAACGTTATTTTTCGTACAATTCGTTGATTTTCTTCTTTCTTTTTTCGGTGTTATCAATCTATCGTCGTAATTTTCCTTGGTGTTAGTCGAAACTTCGTCGTTGTTCGAATTTTCGATAACGTTCGTGATTGAAACATCGTCGTCGTTTCGGATATCACGATTTTCATCGGATAAATTTTTTCTTCTCGCTCGTTCGTCTTCGTCTTCGTCTTCGTCTTCGTCGTTCGCACTCGTGTTTTCTCGCGAATCGTTCGAACATCGTGAAACTTCCATTATCGTTTCGGCAACGCTGTCGTACATCGAACCGTCGCTACGACGTCTACGTGGCGACGGTGACGATCTAGACGGCGATGCCGAGGATGCTGGACAAGGAGAAGCGTTATCGGGTTTCGTACGATCGTTCTTGATCGTATTCGTGACGATCAACGATTCCGTTTGTTCGTCAAAGATTTTTTCGTCGTGACGTAAATCTGTCGTACATTTGGATACTTCCATGATCGTTTCGGTCACGGTATCACGGGAATTTTCGGAAATTTGTTTCAAAAACGTCGTCGATGTCGTAGCGATCGATTTTTCGACGATCGACGTTTCAACGATCGTCGTTTTACCAGTTTCCACACTAGTTTCCGAAATTCCAATGTCATCGCCGCTCGACGATGTTTCTCGTGATTTAATCTTCATCTTTCTCTCGTAAATTGACGACAATTTTTGTTGATAAAACGTCAATTTAGTTTCTTCGTTGCGTTTCAATCGATTGTTCTTCGTCGTACGTTCGTTTCGCAAATTTGAACGATCGTTCGACGTGTTACCGGGAATTCCCGGAATTTCCGAAATTTCGTTAACGTTAGAATTAATTTCACGCGTTTCCGCGTTATTGTTGCACGCGACGGCGTGTGAACCACCGATTTGACGGCAAAAAGAACAAATTTCGCTCGTCGTCGGGACGTTACGATTTTTTTGTAACGGTGAACAATAATGATTGTAAAAATTGTCAGTTTCGGAAAAAACTTTTTCACAAGTGCAACAAATGAGATAACAAGAATCTTTGAAAACATTGTAAAAATCTTCGACGGAGGTGAAAGAAATTTCTGGTACGTTGTGTTTTTTCGTTAAATGACATGACAATCTTTCGGCTTGTCCGAACATTCCCAAACAAAATAAACAGATGTGACGTTTGTGAATTTCACGCATGTGAAGGAATAAATTCCAATTTTCGAAATACGTTCCACATGCCGCGCATAGATAAACTTTTCGGGTTATACGAAAATTATTTGGTGTCGTTGATGATGATTGTGGACTCGGGGAAATTGGGGGAAGTTCCGAAGTTCCCGGTGACGAACGACCGGCCGTTTGGGCCGGTGTACAGATGCATCGTTGTTGAGATTTTATCATCGATTGCACGCAAGAATTCGTTTGAGGATTCGAACACCTCGAACAATTCGTTTTGTCGTTCGTTGGTGTCGATGATGCCGGTTGAAGACCCAAATATTGCGCGTATTCCGTTATTTTGCCACGTTTACCGTCCAAAAATTTTTTTTCACGTTTACGAATGTTCGCGGTTGTTTTTGTTTTGTCAACTTTGTCGATTGGATTTTCACGGGATTGAGCTATTATGCGTTTTTTAAAACCTTTGAATATTATTTTTGACGTTTTACCGTCGATGGAAAAATTTTCTGGGTTATCTTCCGAAGCGTCGGAGGTGGGAGGATCGTCCTTGGTGTCGGTGGATGGCGTCGAGTCGTTTCGATCGATTTCTGGGGTTTCGAGAGATTCCGACAAGACTTTGGAGGATCTTTTTAGGGTTTCTTCGGGGTGGGGCGGATTTGGGTCGTCCCGGACCGTAACGGAGTCCTCGGCTTGGTCATCGACGTCCTCATCTTCCATAATAGCGTTTCAGTGATGCGATCGAGCTGGTTTGTCTGAAAAAATGTTTATTTTTATTAATATACACGTTGGGGTATTGAAAAGAAGCGAATTTGATTCAAAGAATATATTCAGAATTCAATAAATTATCCTAGACAAATTATTTATCATTTTACATATTTAAATTAAAATTTTTTTTTAGAAATTATTGATTTTTAGAAATTATTAATTATTTTTATTATAAATAAAAATAGAGCGATTTGTGATTATTATGATTGTTGTGGTATTTGAAATAGTTTGCGATTGGAATAATCAAAGGTGCGCTCTGAAATTTGTGTAATTATTGAAAACAATTTTTGGCTTTAACGACACGATCTATCATAAATTTTCTCGATGGGTTATAAAATTCGTAATTAATTATTCTCTATCTGTAAAATGGTTTCGAAAGCACGAAACTCGAACATTCCTGTTCAAAATATGGTCCGATACTTCTTATGAAATTGTAGCAACTTTTTTTCTAACATTTGTCTCTCAATCATGACTTTTCATCACAATTTTAAATAGATTTATCGTTTTCCATTTCTCCGTGCTCCGCGTCTGAAATTCATGAACATTCGCAATTGTTCGCAATCGTTAGATCGTGATTTTTAATCGATTTGTGCAGTCCATTTAAAATACGGCGAAAAATTACGTTACTAAAAATCATCGACAAGACATTGCGAAGCGATCTTTTTCAGATTCTGTACGCAACCGCGTTTTTCAATCCTACTCCCGTCGCACAACAATAATCCATCATTCGTCCGATAACCGTGAAAAAAAAAATAATTCTCTACCGCAATAACTCTCCTTCCCAGGATAACTGCGGACAATTATCGTCTTATCTTACACGAAGAATAATGCAAACAAAGAATCTTGAGCTTCGCTACCACACTCCTGACAACTAAATAAAACTTTTGTCAGAACGTCGAGCTGGAGAAGAAAAAAAACAAAAACAAAGCTGAAAAACCAGCTCTAGCCATGGAATAGTTAGGACGCTCAGAAAAAAAATATGTAAAATCATTGCGCGATGCGTCGCAACGAGCTAAAAGCATGATTCAAACACAAAAAAGGTCCCAAAGGTCTGGATTGAAAAAGCTTCGACCACTTGTTGAAAATCTCTTCCCAAACTTTCTCGTTCTCTTCGAGCAAAGCGATTGCTCCAAAAATCCAATCAACAAACAATAACACGGCTTAAAAATATAATCCCTGAGACCTTTGAGAGCCGTCGCTTGCCAAATTCCCACCGAATCGGAAGCAAAACCGCAAACTCCACACGATATAAATAACAAGATCCAAGTTACCATCTAAAACCAAAAAAACCAAACAACCCCAACACCGCTCGACATCCCAAAATCCTGGCAAAAAAATAATAAAAAAAACCCACAATCTCAAAAAAAAAAAAAAAAATCGATTCAACAAGAATAAACCGTCACGAAAACACACTCACTAACGCAAAACCGGTGATCACGGGTAAAAAAAAACTCCAAAAAAACGCGACAACCAAAAAAATACCAAAAAAAAAAAAAATGTTTTTCTACTCACAATAAAAAAAATTTCGACTCACCCTCGCGGCGTTGTAAATCACCTTCCCCGTAAACTCCACAAAACCGTCCAACTTCCAAACACTTCCTCGTTCGCCCCAATGCGATTGTCGAAATATGGATCGTTTCGAGGTCGAGAAAAAAAAAAAAAAAAAAAAAAAAAGAAGAAGAAGAAAGAAGAACGATGGTAAGATATTCGTTGAACGTCGTTTCGTTAGTTTCCTCGCTGGAGTCAAACCCTCGCGATAGCCGACGAGCTTACGACTGGCTACTAGATTCGCGCGGCGATGAGCGCGCCGAAAAGGTTAGTAAAATGGCGTCATATCAACGACGACGACGAGGAAGACGACGACGACAACGGCGACGTCGACGTCGACGAGGTTTCGTTCTTGTTCACGTTGCTGCTGCTGCCGTCGATAAGACGACAACGACGACGACGACGAGGACGAGACGTTGTTATCCGCCTCCTCTTCCTCCTCCCCCTCCACCGTTGCCGTTTCCTCCTCGTCTCGCGGTTTCTCGAGTACGTGACGCTTCTTTTTTGGCTGTTTCACGCACCGCGTATCGTACATACTACACACTTTCGAAGCTTTTCATCAACCTTTACCATTTATCGAGGTTTTCAGTGATGCCACCTTTTGTCATTACCCGGGGGGCGACAAACGCCAACTCTCCCGCTCTCTCTCTCTCTCTCGCCCTCTAATCCATCTTTACGTGTTTCTATCTATCCATCTTCGTCTCTCGCTCTTGCACGCACACTCGCACTTTTCTCTCACTCTTTTTTTCAAATATTCATTTATTATATTTCCCTCGTGGACGATTCAACCAGCTCTCTCTTCCCGACCGTACGTCGACGTCGCAACGTCTTCCACTTTTCGAGAAGATTTTTTTTTTTTTTTTAAATACTCCCCCTACGCCCCAATCGCTCGTGGGAAGATTTTTTTTTTGTTTTAAGGTTATGCGAGGCAAGTTCATCCGGGGCTTTCCGGACGACGATTATCGAGATACTGCGAGGGGGATACCGGGACGGCAGCCAGCCCAACCGAAGGGAATGAGAATCATGGAAGCCGGTCGTGTACGCCACCACTGCCACTGTGCCGACGCCGTCGCCGCTGCACCAGCGATTCCTCTTTATTCTTTTTTTTTTTTTTTTTCGTTTTGTTTAATCCTTATTTTCTCTACGATGTATTCGACGATGTTATTTAAATTAATCGAACGTTTGTGGCGATATTCCGTCTTGGGGCTTATTTTATCTAACTAATCTACCGATTATCCATCATTCCGGCACGCCGGATTATCCGGGGTTGCCCTTGAAATTGCAATTCTTTTTTTTTTTTCAGCTTATTCTTCAGGAACGAACGTTACGCACGGTTGTGTCGAAAACGTTGCGGCTTTTGGATCTTCGGGATCCACGTGCGACGGATATTGCTAAAGAAACGTGAGGCCGGTTGTAATAGAAGAGGATTAATGGTTTTGTCATTGTGAATTGGATTATTTTCTTTTTATTGTTTCTCAACGTAACGAAAGACGACGAAATGGTTTGTTACATCGGTCCGCGTTGATTGGGGGGAAACAACGTTTAACACCTTGCAATTGTCATCGTTGCGAAACTGCGAAGCTGAAGAAGTTGAAACGTTGTTTTGCGACTGCGCTTGGGAAAATGGCGGATCATCGTGGCGCCATCACGCGTTTTCGGGAAAAGAGGAAGGCGGACATTTTGTTTTTGCAACGTTGAACCGCGTGATTGCAAATTTTCTTTTCTTTCTCTTTCCGTCGGTGTTTCTGGATTGAAATAATTTTCTATGGGGAAATTGAACGATGTGTTTGCAATTTGGGTAATCAACGATTGGGATTTTTTTTTTTATGGGAAGGTTTTGAATGATAAATTACCGGAAAATTACGGTAATTTTACCGTTACTCGTGGCTTTGGGCGATTTGAAAGGTATGGCGGATTTGAAAAGCGATTGTATCGCACTTGCCGCCTTAAGGTGCGATCAAAATATGCTACGACATTGGTTGACGCCTGAAATACGAATGGAACCGGTAATTTACCGAACATAACCTATATCCACCTAGTTTTGTGTCGTTTATTGACATTCAAAGATGCATTATCCGTACTTTATACGCAATTGAATTTTAATCGTCTTGATATCTTGGAATATTTCGTTGGCATATCGTCCAATGTCTATGACGATCTTTTCTCAATCGAAGATTAAAAAAGGTCGGTCATCGATGAACGATCATCATAAACGCCAGACCGGAAGTGCAATAAAAAACTAAATAATTTCAATAACATTCAAGACCTATTCGAGCATTTTTCGATCATCTTCTATCGCGAATCGACCAAATTCTCTTTGATAATTCTTAATAAATAATATTATCGTATTACCGATAAACTGGACAAAATTCTCGATAAGATTTATACTTTTCACGCGCGGAAGCCGACCAATCGCATTCCGCACGGACTGTCCGCCATCTGACGGCAATATCCCAAGGCCGCCGCGCGGCAAATGGCGGATTCGGCTTTTCTGCATAACCTCAAAAATAACCGAAACAAAATAAATAAACATATCAAAATGAAATCGAAAAGAAATCCGAGAAGCACCAGACTGGATTATCAACATCTCTTATCAGGTTAACAAATTAAAAATATTCCTTTCCCCGGTAAAACCTCGATTGCCGCAAATAAAGTAGATAATCAATCGCCCTACGAAAGTTTCACGTCTGCTCCGCCAGAGGTCTCTAGCGTTCACGCGTGTTCCAAAATTAGATAAAAATCGGTTAAGCGCGGCATTGAAATTTCCAAAACCCGACGAACGGAGAAAATCCCGAAAAAAAACTCGCCGAATGCCCATCAACCCTTAAAAATTCCGGAAATATAAATTACAAGCAACCCTCGTCGTCGTTCATACAAAAATTGCCGACAAACCGAACCAATTCCATTCGCCCAGCAACCTCGTTGATTCCTTTGTCCATCTCGCAGCGCCATTTTGGACGCTACCGTAACTTCTCCGCGACTTCCGCGCTCTGCGAACAA
Organism: Sussaba pulchella; assembly: GCA_963971145.1. Classification (NCBI taxonomy): domain Eukaryota; kingdom Metazoa; phylum Arthropoda; class Insecta; order Hymenoptera; family Ichneumonidae; genus Sussaba; species Sussaba pulchella. The sequence goes on from OZ020178.1 coordinate 7,231,733, forward strand.
ATGCGAAAACAAAAAAAAAACAAAGTGAGAGAACAAATCACCACCGACGCCTCATGAAAACTCACCACTCTAAACTCATTTTTCGATGAGTTTGCGAACGAACATTCGTGCGCAAAGTATGTGCGCGATACGCATGTATGTGTATGCGAATGCGCCAATGCATAACAGTAATACTGTTTCATTTAATCAGTATTTCCTATATATCATTTGTTGACGCTGTCACCCTTTGTGTATAACAAAAAAAAACCCGTGTTCTGTCGTGTGTTAAAAAGAAAAACCAAAACAACAAAACAAAACAAACAAAAAACAACCAAACTAAAAATGCGTCTAACCTTCAACCTCAACTTCGTTTGATCGCCGAGATAAGAAACCCAAAAAACGAAACGGAAAAAAAAAGAAAAGAGAGTTGAGAGAGAGGGGAAAAAAAAGAAGGTTATTTGGGATAGTGTGAGGTTAAATCGTTTCGCGTCGCAGGTTGAGGATTCGTGAAGAAGAGCTTCGGGCGAAACCTCACGAAATCTTAAAAAAGGGGCGAGCGGGGAGTATTCGCGAATATATATCGTCCGGGTGGATGGGTGGGAGTCCGGGTCGAGGGGGGGAAAGAACACAGTCGGTCGTTGTCATTTGAAAACGGGGAAGCCATCTTGTGGCTCGAGTACGAGGCCTCCCATTATTAATACACAGCGGGCGAATTAATACGGCTCGATCGCGGGCCGATAAAAATATTATATTTCAAACACCGACGATTTGAAAATTGATCATCGTACATTTTTACATCAACGTCTAGACTATGAATAAATCATTGTACCATATGTTTACATAGCCATGGCTGCGACGAGAAAGTTGCAAGGTGAGAAGAAAATCTATCAAGCATGTTTACATTCTGGATTTTCTTGTTATTGGAATATATACCTTCGTAAGCGCTTCACATAAACCGGGCAATTGTTTTTTTTTCTTTTTTTTTTTTTTCCAATCTCTTATTTCTTCTTTCTTTCTTTCGTCGAAATCCGTTAGTCCCGCGAAGAGTCGGTCGGTGTGTACGTTGACGATAAACGCGGATAACCACGCGCGTCACGCGTTCACGTACGAAACCGTTTTTCCCGCTATTCCTCGACTTTAGAACCCCCGCATGCCAAATCCCCGCGGATTCCGCACGCCACTCTGTCACCTCGTTGCTTCATTATTATTTTTTTTTGTTTTTTTTCTTCTTTCGAATTGATCTTTCATCCACAAAATTCGTTTTTTTCCCCCGACGAAACCGAAATTGCGTATTTTTTGTTGTTGTTTTTTTTTTTTTTAATTTTAAATATACACAACGTTTTTTTCACGTTAAAATCGCACGTCGGCCAATCGTTTATTCACGTTTCGTTATCGCCCGAAAATACGAACCACGTAACCGCTTTTGTCGCGACTCAAACCCTCGAATCCTTCGTCGTACTATTCGCGTTTTCTTATTGTCACCATAACCTTAAAAAGAAAAAAACAGAAAACAAAAAAATATTGAGTGATGTTCTCGCGAAGGTGCCCCATGCCTCGTCAACTGCAGTGTAAGCTATTTCGAGTAACCAAAAACAAAGAATTAAAAGAATAACAAAAAAATTATTTATTTTTGGACGATTATCGACCAAATTTTTGTCGACTCTCGATCGCTCGTCACCGTTGTATCGACTGTTTGGATTGATATTTCGCACCTAAAGTTCGTCGCTGGGTTACAAAAATTAGTTCCGGCGTTCGGTATCGATCAAATTTTGCATTTGTCGCGGAGATCGAATTCCACGATCGTTCGAGTCGTCGATCGTCGACGATTCAAAGTCGCAACGACGCGTACGAGCGTAGAGTCAATTTTGTCATTTTTTCTCGTTTAAAACAAAAAAAAAAATTCTCTCGTTCCGTTGCGAGAGAAAGTGATAAATTCAAATCTTTTTCCAATTCGATATTTAGTTCGAGTTTGTTGATTTTTTCTCGTTACGATCGTTTTTTTCTTTTGTAAAATTTTCAGGTGAAATAGACAGGTGCCTTAAGAAAGTGACGGAAGGTGTGGAGACGTTCGAGGACATTTGGCAAAAAGTTCACAATGCCACGAACAGCAATCAGAAGGAGAAATACGAGGCCGATCTCAAGAAGGAGATCAAAAAGCTTCAGAGGTTACGCGATCAAATCAAGAGTTGGATCGCCTCTGGAGAGATTAAGGATAAGAGTACCCTCCTGGATTATCGCAAGCTAATCGAGACTGTGGGTACCAGGCGACTGGATTTTCAATTGTCTAACCGATTTTATCGTCCCGCTAATTTAATTTTGTTTCGAGACGATTTTTTATTCCATCAATAAAATATTAATTGCATCAATTTCATCAAATTTGAATTTCGTATTATTATATTATCTACAAATATATTATTCTACATAAGATTAAATATATAATTCATTACATAGTATATGATTTTGATTATCATTGGTATAATTAATTATTTTTCATTCTAAAAATTGACAAAAAGTCACCCAATTTTTTGACAGTCGATCAATCAAATTTTTTGGCACCGGACAGATTGTTCGCTATAAAATCAAACTAAAAAAAAAAATTCAAACTAAAAAAAAAAATAGTGGGTACCAGGCGACTGGATTTTTAATTGTCTAACCGATTTTATCGTCCCGCTAATTTAATTTTGTTTCGAGACAATTTTTTATTCCATCAAAAAAATATTAATTGCATCAATTTCATCAAATTTGAATTTCGTATTATTATATTATCTACAAATATATTATTCTACATAAGATTAAATATATAATTCATTACATAGTATATGATTTTGATTATCATTGTTATAATTAATTATCTTTCATTCTAAAAATTGACAAAAACTCAACCAATTTTTCACAGTCGATCAATCAAATTTTCACTCACCAGACTCAGAGTCGTTCGCTATAAAATCAAACTTAAAAAAAAAAAAAATTCCACAACGTTGTTCAACTTCGTGATAAACGAAATTTTTTTCAGCAAATGGAAAGGTTCAAGGTTGTGGAAAGAGAAACAAAAACAAAAGCTTACTCCAAGGAAGGTTTGGGGGCGGCTCAAAAGCTCGATCCTGCACAGAAAGAACGCGAGGAAGTCAGTAATTGGCTTGCGACCTCGATCGACGCGTTAAATCTGCAGGTACGTTTTCCCATCAACGGCGCAAAGTTAAACTGCTTTCAGATCTTCTCACTGCTACTCTGCCTAACATCTACAACGAAAAAAAAAACAAAAAAAAACAAAAACAAAAATAAAAAACCCTACTTGGGTTTTTTACAACAAAAAAAAAAACAAAAATACTACTCGTGCTTCAGCTGGACACTTTCGAGTCGGAAATAGAGTCTCTCCTCGCCGGCAAGAAAAAAAGGCTCGACAAGGACAAGCAGGATAGAATGGACGAGCTCAAGGGAAAGCTCGAGAAGCACAGATATCACATCCGTAAATTGGAAACTTTGTTACGCATGTTGGACAACATGTCGGTCGAAGTTAACACGGTAATAATCGTAAAAATCTTCACAAAAAATTCATTAAAACATATTTTAACATCTAAAGATTTACTGGATGGACATAAAAAATTCTCCGAAATTCTTGAAAATTTGAGGAATTATAGTTCTCGAACGTATAATGTTGCGTGAATTATTTCACAATTTTTCACGACGTCATTAAGTAGTTATAAATTTATGAGTTTTATGAGATGATGGGAAAACAATATTTGTAGACGTTGATGGTTGCAAAACTAATGGAAATAAATCTCTGTAAATTCTAAAAAAAATTATATCATCAAGATGAAGGATCGACGGATTGATTTATGCTTAGTTAAGAATTAGTCGACTGAGTAATTGTCGAGAAATTAATTAAAGTCATGAGAATTATCGCCTGAAACAGTTGGAACATTTGGTACGAAAATTTGACTTGAATTATTATTAAAAGTCGTGAATCAACATTTCCAAGTGTTGATTTATTATTAATTCAGCTATTTACAAGGCTAAACATTTACGATATGATCTAGACTTGTAAATCCTCGATCCATCCATTTCGAACTAATTCCTTGCTCGACGATCCATCCGGTAAGATCCTAAAAATAATTTATATTACAAATTGTAAAAAAATCCACATCTGCAAATTTCGCTCGAGTCTATAAAAATCCAGCCTAAAAAGAGACGAATTCGATCGAATCTGATCCCAAATCGAGACCAGTTAAACGCGATATCAATTTGCACAAATAAAATAAAATCGACGAAACATTAAAATTCAATCGTTATCGATTTTTCCGCAATATTCAAATGTCCGTGAAATTAAAAATACGAAATGTTCAGATCAAGAGGATAAAGGACGACGTCGAGTATTACATAGAATCGTCGCAAGAACCGGACTTCGAGGAGAACGAGTACATCTACGACGACATAATTGGTTTGGACGAGGTTGAATTGTCGGGTGTGGGGATACCATCGTCGGCCACGACGGACAGTAACAACAGCAACGAAACCGGTGGTACCCCGACCTCGACGAATTCCGGTACATCGCCGATACCCTCGCCACCATTGAGTTCAACGATGCACAACCATTCGAGTGATAGTTCAACTGATATCGATAAGAAAACCAAGGTAAACGAATTTAGAGTAAAAGAGAAAAAAATAATAATGAAATTGAAAAAAATTGTAACGTTGATAAATAATATAATAATAAATAAATAGCGAATAATAATGATAATAATAATTCTATAAATAGTAGAGATAATATTTTATTTTAATATTATTAAAATAAGTAAATGGATTCGATAATAATGAAAGAATAAGTAAATAATAATAATAACAACAATAATAATATTTTCTATTAAGAATTTATTATTTATCAATTATTGCATTATTATACAATTAATCAACTTTAATATTATTATTATTGTTATTCTCTAAATAGTAGATATAAGATTTCATTTTAATATTATTGAAATAAATAAATGGATTCAATATTAATGAAAGAATAAGTAAATAATAATAACAAAAATAATAATAATTTCTATTACCAATTTATTAGTTATCAATTATTAGATTATTATTCAATTAATCAATTTTAATATTATTATTGTTATTCTCTAAATAGTAGATATAATATTTCATTTTAATATTATTGAAATAAATAAATGGATTCAATAATAATGAAAGAATAAAAAAAAATAATAATAACAACAATAATAATAATTTCTATTACCAATTTATTATTTATCAATTATTAGATTATTATTCAATTAATCAATTTTAATATTATTATTATTATTATTCTCTAAATAGTAGATATAATATTTCTTTTTAATATTATTAAAATAAGTAAATAGATTCAACAATAATAAAAGAATAAGTAAATAATAATAATAATAATACTATTTTCTATTACCAATTTGTTATTCATAAATTATTATATTATTATCCAATTAATTAATTTTAATATTATTATTATTATTATTCTCTCAATAGTAGATATAATATTTTATTTCAATATTATTAAAATAAATAAATGGATTTAATAATAATCAAAGAATAAGTAAATAATAATAATAATATATTCTATTGCCAATTTATTATTTATCAATTATTAGATTATCATTGAATCAATTAATTTGATTATTATTAATATCAATGTTTCAATCCGTCATATGTTCATCTATTTTAATTAAATTCGATTCAGGGTAATTTCATCGATACACAATATGCGATCAATATTACCTATAAAATCATTAAAAATTATTGTTATTTCGTTTTTCGACAGCCTGTGAAACCGACAGCAGTAAGGCCGCTACTGAATTCGTCACAAGGGAGCATTCCAACAACGGGAAGCACTGCCACTATTAAAACGAATCAATTAACGAGCAGCACACCGAGCAAGACCATTCCCATGACACCAAGCCATAGTTCGCCTAGCTCTACAAGTAATCACGTTGCTACGACGAACGCCGGCAATTTCGCCACGGTAGCTGCATCGCACAGCAATTCACAAGCCATCCATCCTACCTCCAGTAAAACGTCGTGTAAGTATCCCATCTCCCTTCCTTCCTTCTTCTTCATTCGTTTCACATTTAAACCTTCACCGTCACAACGGGTGGAATCCATTCGTTGATGAACCGACGACTGACAATTTTTCTTTCGGTTTAAAATTTTTTTTTTAAATACATTTTTTTGAACACGTTGCCATTTTATTTTTCATAAATAAATTTTTCGTACATCGTCCAGAATGTTCGAAGCGTGTTTCGTAATTTTTTCAACCATTACAGACGGATGGTTTGTTCACAATCGTTTTTTGAAAACCGACGACTGGCGGTTTTTCTTTCGGTTTAAAATTTTTTTTTTTAAATACATTTTTTTGAACACGTTGCCATTTTATTTTTTATAAATAAATTTTTCGTACATTGTCTAGAATGTTTGAAGCGTGTTTCGTAATTTTTTCAACCATTACGGACGGATGGTTTGTTCACAATCGTTTTTTGAAAACCGACTGGTCGAAATGCATCTTGGGTGATGGCTGTGATATTATTCTGTAGTGTGACGGTGAAGGTTTAACCATTTGAGCTTGAAAAAAAAATGGAAAACGTGCGACTAACGATAGAAAGAAAATCAACTGCGAGTTCAAACTTGCAACCTGTTTTCTCCAAATTTTTAGGCAATGCCCGAAATTTATGAGAAAATATTTTACCATCAATTCCCGACTTCCTGCTAGACAAGACCGTGCATTGCATTCTTCTCTCGAAAAGCAATTTAAACTTGCAGATTGTTCCCTCGTTTTTAATGAACATTCGGAGCTTTTAAAAATTCAAATTCCTCAAAAATCCGACGCATTCGACCGAGCTTCAATGAAAATTCATACAGAATATGAACGATTGCGATTTCGTATCTGTATTTTTTTTCGATAGAAAAATTCAAAAGTCCCAAAAAAATCATAACTTCTCGATGGAGATTCGGTCCAAATTCGATATCAAACAATCGTGAGCATAAATTAATTCGTAAAGAACAATCTAAGACCAATATCCCCCCGAATCCGAGCCCTATTACCCCGAAAAATATAAAAATAACACGGAAATCACAAAGTTCAACATATTTGCAAAATTTTCTTCGTCCCTGAAAAAACAAAAAAAAAAAAATAACAAAAAAAAACAATAATCAACAACAATGACAATAATAACAATAATAATAATTTTGTTATCGTCTTCATATTAGCAAAATTTTCTTCGTCCCTGAAAAACCGAAAAAAAAAACAAAAAAAAACAATAATCAACAACAACAAAAATAATAAAAAATAAACAATAATCGAAAAAAAAAAAACAATTTTCAGCTCACGGAAGTGAAAACGGTTTGCTATCATCTTCCTCGACGTCGAGCGTGACATCCAACGTTCCCCAATCGATCACGCCGCAATTGCAACCCCAACAGCAGCAACTGCAGCTCCAACCGCTCCAGCAACAGCCCCAGCTGACCCAACAACCTCAACAACAACAACAGCAGCAACAATTGCAACAACCCCAACAACCCCAACAAGCCCAACAACAATCCCAACCCCAATCCCAACCCCAATCCCAACAACAGCACAACAATCCAACCTCCCAATCGTTGCAAACAACGATCAATCACGGTGCATTGCACAATCAACAAAATTTAAATCACAGTACAACGAGTACCGGTAATTTGAGTTCAAACACGAGCCTGAACAATTCGAGTTCGAACGTCATTGTCAACACGAGTGGAAACAATGCGAATACGAGTATCGGCAACACGATTATCGTCGGTGGAATCGGTGGAGTCGTCGGTGGTGTTGTCACGGGTGTCAACGTTGCCGGAATTAACGTCGGTGTTGGCAATTCGACGGTTAACAACACCAACAACAACAACAACAACACAACGACGTCCATTAGTTCGACAACGATCGCGAACACGTCGTTAAACGTTCGTGAAACAAATCAAAACAACAGTACGAACAACGAAACGGAAATAACAACGCCAATTCCACGTTCATCGTCGCCACAATCGTCGATAAGCAGCCGATCATCACCGATTCCACCAAATTCATGTTCACCCGTTTCTTCAACGGCCAACGGTTTGATCAATAAATTACCCGATGGCATGTCGTCGTTGAAATCGATAGCTCAACAAGTGATCAATCGCGCCGGTCTCGAAATACCAACGTCCGACAATTCGACTTCGAGAAATATTTTCGATGGTGCGAAGATAAATAACGCGACTTCGGAAGCGCACATTCCACCGCTTCTGGGTGTTGCACCGTTGGGTCCCGTGCCATTGCAGAAGGAACATCAGTTGCAATTTCAAATGATGGAAGCGGCTTATTATCACATGCCACATCCGTCGGATTCGGAGAGATTGAGATCTTATTTGCCGAGAAATCTTTGTCCAACGCCGCCGTATTATCAGCAGGTGATTTGGGGGGGGCGTTTTTTTTTTGGTTTTTTATTTGGGGGATTTTTTTTTGGTTTTTTATTTGGGGGATTTTTTGTTTTTGGTCTTTTAATTGGGGGATTTTTTTTTTTGGTTTGTTATTTGGGGGATTTTTTTTTTTTGGTTTGTTATTTGGGGGATTTTTTTGGATTTGGGTTGGGGAATTTTGTGGCGAAAGGGTTGGTGGGCATTTGTTTTGATGGTAATTCGATGCAATGGGTCAGTTTTTTTATATTGATTACCAATTTTTTTTTTATTTTATTTTTTTATATAACAGTTTTTTGTTCTTTAAATTTGGTTAATTTTGGGGAATTTTCTTCGGTTATTTTTGTGACGAAAGAACGGCCGAATTGTCGTGAATTAATGTTGATAGTCATTTTATGTAATGCATCAGTTTTTTTTTATTGATTACCAATTTTTATTCTCTTTCATATAATATTTTTTATGTTCTTCAAATTTGGTTAATTTTGTCGAATTTTCTTTCGTAATTTTCGTGGCAAAGGAACGGCCGAATTGGCGTGAATTAATGTCGATAGTAATTCGATGTAATGCATCAGTTTTTTTAAATTGATTACCAATTTTTCTTCTCTTTCATACAACATTATTTTATTCTTCAAATTTGGTTAATTTTGTCGAACTTTCTTTGGTAATGTTTATGGCAAAAGAACGGCCGAATTGGCGTGAATTAATGTTGATAGTTATTCGATGCAATGCATTAGTTACTGCAAATTTATTACCAATTTTTCTTCTCTTTCATATAACATTTTTTTCTTGAAATTTGGTTAATTTTGTTTGTTGATCTTTCTTCGGTAATTTTTATGGCAAAGGAACGACCAAATTGGCATGCATTCATTTTTATAGTAATTTGATGTAATGCATCAGTTTCTTGAAGTTGATAACCAATTTTTCTTCTCTTTCATGCAACATTTTTTTATTCTTCAAATTTGGTTAATTTTGTTGAATTTTCTTCGGTTGTTTTTATGGCTAAAGAACGGCCGAATTGGCATGCATTAATTTTGATAATAATTCGATGTAATGCATCAGTTTCTTGGAATTGATTACCAATTTTTCCTTCTCTTGACCCACCGTTAAAAGAATTCAATTAATCAAATGTTTATTCGATCTCCTTCGGGTTTTCCTGTAAAACCCGAAAATTGAAAGAATGGGCAAACATTAATTCTCAGTAATTCTATGCGATTCATCATTTTTTTTATACTCAATTACCTGTTTCTTATCTTTATTACAACGACCATGAAAACAATTTCATTTTCGTTATTGAATTAATATTTTTTTCGGCCATTTCTGTGGAACCAAAAATTCGCAAAGTGGGTATATAATAATTCTCACAGTAATTATGTACAATGCATCAATTTTCCATTTACTCAATTATCAATCAATCTTGTCTTCGATAAAAGAACCACAAAGAGAATTCAATCTTTCGACATTGAATGAACTTTTTTATGCCATTTCTGTTTCACTCAAGATTGTCAAACATGAGTCCATCAATTTTCACAGTAATTCCATGAAAACTATCTTTTTTTTCCCCTCAATCACCAACGTTTTTCAGACCCCATAGAACCACCGTGAAAAAAAAAATCATCCAATTTATCGTTATTGAATTAATCTTTTTTCTGGCCATCGATGGATTTTAAAATCGAATGGAAATGAAAATTCTTTCAATCGCAATTCTCGAGCTCTTAAAATTCCCAGCAGAAGATTAATGTCAAATTAATACGGTGAATTCCTCGTTCTTCCATTTTCATTCCCATATAATTAAAAAAAATAAATTTAATTTAATTTAAAAAAAATGCTATGGAAATTGTAATTTTTTACCTATTTATTTTTTTTTATCTCGACTCGAAGGTTCAACTGCCGCATTCGGACACGGTGGAGTTTTTTCAACGACTTTCCACCGAAACCCTTTTCTTCATATTTTACTACATGGAAGGCTCGAAGGGTCAATACTTGGCTGCCAAGGCTCTCAAGAAACAAAGTTGGAGGTTTCACACCAAGTACATGATGTGGTTTCAGAGGCACGAAGAACCAAAAGTTATTAACGAAGAGTACGAACAGGTAATATTCGTGTCATTATCACCTTCTCATTACGGATCTCACTGGATGGACATAAAAAATTCTCCGAAATTCTTGAAAATTTCAAGAGATGATAATTCTTGATTGGATAATGTTGCATGAATTATTTCACAATTTTTCACGACACGATTCAGTAGTTATAAATTTATGAATTTTAACGCGATTGATTATGGATAAACAGCAGCTGTAGACGTTGATGGTTGCAAAACTAATGGAAATAAATCGTCGTAAATTCGGAAAAAAATTATATAATCAAGATTTAGGATCGACAGATTTATTATGCTTAGTTTAAAATTAATCGATTGAGTAATTGTCGAGAAATTAATTGAAGTAACGAACATTATCGCCTGAAACAGTAGAAACAGTTGTACAGTAGGGTGAACCTTGTCAGGGGTGTTGACGAATTTCGACAAGTGCACCCCACCAGATAGGTTCAAAATAAATAAATAAAAATATGTGCAAAACCCCAGCACTGTAGTCCAATGAGAAGACGTGTCTGTAAGCTCGTTTTGTTTCCCATTTGAATAAAATGGGATTTTCAGACTAATTCAGTAATTATTTTTTCGTGTTGTCCCTAAGCACGGAAAAAATTCTTTATTCACATAAATCTATTGTTAACGGGTATAACTACTCGTACATTTTTTTTTACAAGACCTCGCCTGTATCAATTTGTCGTCGTGTATAATAGAAGGGGGGTGGGAAGCGTAAGGGTTGTGATAACGCCTTTTAAAAAATTTTACACGTAGATAATACCAATTAAGAATAGATTTATATGAATAATATTTTTTTTTCAATGCTTAGGAGCACTTCCAAAAAATAATGACTGAATTAGTCTGAAAATCCCATGTTATTAAAATGGGAAACAAAACGAGCTTACAGGCACGTCTTCGCATTGAACTACAGTGCTGGGGTTTTGGACATATTTTTTTTCAAATTTATTTCGAACCTATCTGGGGGGTGCACTTGTCGAAATTCGTCGACACCCCTATTAAGGTCCACCCTAGTGTACAGTCATTGACAAAAAGTCGGTCAACGACACGCGAATATCATCGAATTTGACTTGAATTATTATTAATCAGTTCAGCTATTTCTAAGGTTAAACATGGACGACACGATTTAGACTCGTAAATCCACGATTTGTCCATTTCGGACTAAATTTTCGCCCACGATCCATCCAGTAACACCTTAATCCTCAAAAAATACAAAAACTAATAGTATTTGAGTTTTTTTGCTACTAAATTAAGTACTAAAACGTTCTGATAAAAACCATTACGATCTTCTCATCAATCTTCTTCTTGATTTTTTGTTTTCCAGGGAACTTACATCTACTTCGACTACGAGAAGTGGGGACAGAGAAAGAAGGAAGGTTTTACTTTCGAGTACAAGTACTTAGAGGATAGAGACCTCAACTAGAGACGATGAAAGAAAGATTTAAAAAAAAAACCCGCAAAAAAACATAAAATAATTGAAAATGAAAAAAAAAAAAAGAGAAATAAAATAATTCGAGAGATCGTTAAAAAAAAATTTAAAAAAAACGTCACTGATCTGTCGCTTGTGTCTGGGCGTCTCCGCAAATGCACTATTTCTGTACCGGTATTACGAAAAAAAAAACAAAAAAAAAACAAAAACAAAAAAAAAACAAAAGTTCTGAACGTCAGATATTATTTTTTACGATTCTATATATTTTCACAAAATAAGTTTATTTATTCGTAAAAGAGAAGTAAAAAAAAAAAAAAATATTGTTAAAAAGGAAAAAAAACAAATGAAAATGTATTTCGGGCGATCGCATGTATTATAAAAAAAAAAACAAAAAAACAAAACAAAAAAAGGAAGACAAAAGGAACAAGCAGCGTAAGAGACGAGTGAGCAAAAGAGAGAAACAGAGACAGACACACAGAGATACTCATAGTCGCAACAAAAAACAAAAAAAAAACAAAAATTAAAACAAAAAAAGAAAAAATTGCGCAAAAAGCAAAGACAACCCTGCGTAAATTGACGAGAGGAACGGAGACGAAGACAACGAGAAATTGTAAAAAAAAAAAAACAAAAAAGAAGCTAGAGAAAAATCCGTTTTTCTCGTTTGAATCTTCGTTCGCCGCTCGAAATCGCTCCTCGGTAAAAAAAAAAAATACCACAATGTGGTAAGCGAAACGCAAAAAAGAAAAACACGAAAAAAAAATAAAAAAAATGAACAAATAAAAATTGGAAGAAAAAAAAAATAATTGCGACGATAATTGGATCAAAGACGAAATCGATTGTGGAGTGGCGAACGAAGAACAAAGCCGAGATGATAAATACGGAGAAAGATTCGATGATAATGATGTCAGAAAAAAAATAAAAGCACGTACTATGAAAGATAGAACAAACGCAAAAAAAAAAACGAGAGAAGAAAAACGAAAAAAAAAAAAAGCAGAAAGAAAGAAAGAGAAAAAAAACTGGAGACAGTAAACTGTAACTATAATAATGATACGAAAGGCACCAAGAGACACACTTTAAAAAGGCAGTTACGTGTGCGGTGTGTGATAACAAGAGGAAGAAGTTATACTCGCTGGCGACTGACTCTGTAATACCAGTACAAACATGCGCGCGGTTTTTAAGCGATCGTTTTGCTGTTAGGCGGCAACGATCACGAGCGTTCGTGCTATGGTACGTCTTAATGTTTAGATTATAAGTAGCCTTTTTGTATAAAGTATATTGAGGTATAAAACCCTTGAATTGAATTACTGTACAGAATGTGTAGAATTAGTGAATAATAATATTATGGAATATATTTTATTTCTCATTTAAATTTAAACGACGAAAAAAAAAAAAAAAAAAACCTTAGATCGTTTCTTATTTTTTTTTAAATATTATTTTAATTTTTCTATGAATCAAGATCGTTGGGACGATGGAAAGGGAGAGAGAGATTGATCGAGAACGTGAAGAATTCGAAGATCAACGATAATTAAATTTACGGAATATCGAATAACACGAAATTTAATCGACGAGAGTTTATTGTTCAGTTTTACGTGAATTTATCGATGAAAAAAAAAAACTTTGGGGTTAATAAAATCGTCCAGCAACAGAAAAAAAAGCCCATCAACATTGCTTGTGTCAATGAAATCGCGTGGGACTAAAAAATACCTGCGAAAAAATAAAATCCCGACACGAAAATATTTTACGTATACAAATTCGCAATTTTCTTTTCAACGATCTTTTTCTCTCTTCCTCTCTCGCTTCTCGTATAATTTATTTTTCATTATTCGATTGGAAAAAGTGAAAAACCGTCGACGAGATATTTAATCGTGCAAATTTTGCTCGATTAAAAAATAAACACGTTAAAGAGAAAAAATTATATTTACAAAACCCCATCACGAGCTTTGCATTTTACGCTTTATGCTTAAATTTAAAGTTTTTTTTTTTTTCAATTTGATATTTCCTTCGTTTGTAAAATTTACAAATTGATATTTTACGGGAAAAATTGACGGCTCGAAAACGCGATTTATCGCAAATTCGAGGCGAAAAAAAATAAATAATTACCTTCTATCGTTGGATTAGGGGCGAAATTTGTTTTTTTTTCTTTCTTTCTAGAAAAATAAATTAAATTTCTCTAGCAACTGCAGATTTATCAGAGAACAACAATCGAGGTTCGCTCAAATTATAGTTGTTAATGTGAATTTTCATACTACGGCCGTCGATCAAATACCGTTTGAAAAAAAAAATAAATAAAAACTTGTAGAATTTTCCGATTCTCAAAGGTGTGTAAATACAGAAATAATAATAATAATGATAATCGGAGAAATATAGACAAGAAAAAAGTTTGAGATATTGAATTTTGGGTTGAGTGACCGAGCTAAGCGAGTCGCTTCAAATTTCCTGCCGTACCAACGAAATAAAAAAAACAAAAAACATGCACCCAAACCTGCAATTTGTGTCTCCGACAGTTGATGATTAAAAAAAAAAAAAAAAATAATAAATAAATAAAAACGAAGAGAAAAAAAAGAATAATTGTGTAAAAAAAAGTAGTGAGTTTTCGCTCAAGTTATAAAATGTAATTATCAAAACGCGTAGGATAGCAAAACCCTCGTGAATCTTCGCAATCACGAAAATAAAGAAAATAAATGAAAAAAAAAAGAAAAAAAATACAAATATTTCAAAATATAAATCAGAGAATCAATGAAAATATTAACCCTTGTCCGAAACTCGTTCACTTATATACATATATATATTTTATTTTTTATTTTTTCAGTGTACAAAAAAAGATGTATATTTTTTTTTCTTCGGATAAAAATCATTTGCCTCTTTTACCTTTACCTTTAAATTTTCCTTTGACACGTTTTCTCACACCCGAAGATTGTTCGGTGTCGTCGTCGTCGTCGTCACCGTCTTCGCCGTGTTTCTTCTTACGTTTTCCCGATTTTTTGTTGTCGTCAATGTCCTTTATTTCCTATCGATCGTAAAAACAAAATAAAATAAAATCAAATAATAATAATCAACCGGAATAAATATATATAAATTTTTTGTTTTGTTTAGATGTTTAATTATAATCTGCTATTTTGAATAATAATAAAAAAATGTGCGGATCGTCGATTAAAATATGATTCGCAGTAGATTCACAAGGACCCAATGGTGCCTCGTTCTGTGGTTTTAATATGAAAATATGAAAGTTTTTTTTTTTCAACGACTAGAAACGATTACGAATTTTTTTTATCGTTTTGCTTCCTCATAAAGGAAGCTTTGTGACGGTCCGAAATTTTTTTTTCGAGATTTTGATGTCAATAGGCTTAGAATGTCCTAAAACATCCAGAAAACACATTTGGAAAAAATGTCCGGATGTATGTGTGTGTGTGTGTGTGTGTGTGTGTGTGTATGTATGTAACCACCCTCTAAAATTCAAACGTTCATAACTCGAGAACGGTTCAAGCTACCGTACTCAAATTTTGCACACATGTGATGCCTTCTAATATCTATGTAATCTGTAAATTTCGCGATTATCGACGCACTTGTTCGGCTTCGACAGCGTTTTGAATTTTTCAAAAAATGTCTAGCCACGCTAGCGTCCGCAATTTTTGACATTTTCGGCTAAATAGTTTTTGACAAATAGAATTGAGTACAAGGACGGTTGGTATTGCATTTGAGCCGAATCCATCAATAACTTTAGATTTTATGATTTTTTGAATTTTTAAAAAAATCAACTTTTTTGATCTATTTGTCGTTAACTTCAACCAATCGAACCATAATTCTCTGCAAGTATAGGATGTCATTGTGCTATAATACATATCAAATTTGGCCGAGATCGGCCGAACGGATCGAGTTCTAGAGCAATTAGAAATTTCTAAGTTCCAACCCTTGAAAATTCAAAACCACTGGACTGAACGTGCTCTAATTTATACACACGCTCAAACTAACCGTCAGCTTAAGTTGTTACTAGATTAGATAGGAATTAAACAACGCGCTCGAATTTTGGGACACATTGAATTTTTATATACGTTCGAGTCGGTTTCTATACGGTGAGAAGGATCTACGGATATCCTGCATAAAACAAGCTGCAAGCTGAAACTTGCAATTGGCTTCCCCTGAATTTTCGGTAGTGAACGGAACTTCCTTTATGAGGAAGCCGAAGATAAAAAAAAATAAAATGAAATAAATCGAGAGATGCTTCCTCATAGAAGGATTTCGTGCACTACCGAAAATTCAGGGGAAGCCAATTGCAAGTTTCAGCTTTTTTTTTTCTGTATCAATTATGTTTTACTGACCATTTTGACCATTCGTTGCGCCTCCGCGACTCTTTCCTGAAGCAACATCACCTCGTCCTCCTCCGTCGCGTAAAGTGGCAACTGTTTCGATATCAATTGTTCGATTCTTTGATACAATTCAACGTCGTACTGAGTCACGAAGGTTATCGAACGTCCGGATCTACCCGCGCGAGCGGTTCTACCGACTCGGTGAATGTAATCTTTGCTGTGAGTCGGTATGTCGAAATTTATCACAATGTCCACGTGAGGAATGTCCAAACCTCTGTAAACAACGAGACGTGTCGTGAATACGTTAGAAAAAAAAAAAAAATAATCTTCGAAAATTTAAAAATAAATGAAAAACAATTTTTAAAACTAAAAAAAAAATAGATAAAAAATTATAAATAAATAAATAATATTAAAAACAAACGCGTTGTGATGGAATTGACAAGCAGGTGTGAATTTATTGACAAACCTTCTGGCAACGTCTGTGTCGTGAATACGTTAGAAAAAAAAAATAATTTTCGAAAATTAAAAAAAAAATGTATAAAAAATAATTTTTAAAACTAACAAAAAAATAGATAAAAAATTAGAAATAAATTAATAATATTGAAAACAAACGCGTTGCGATGAAATGGACAAGCAGGTGTTAATTAATTGACGAACCTGCTGGCAACGTCCGTGTCGTGAATACGTTAAAAAAAAATAATAATTTTCGAAAATAAAAAAATAAAAAAACAATTTTCAAAATTAAAAAAAAAAATAGATAAAAAATTAGTAATAACCTGAATAATATTAAAAACAAACGCGTTGTAATGAAATTGACAAGCAGGTGTGAATTAATTGACGAACCTGCTGGCAACGTCCGTGGATATGAGAATCGAACGATTTTTCGCTTTGAATTTCGTAAGAGCTGCGAGTCTTTTGTTCTGTGACATTTGTCCGTGCAGAGGCACCGCCATGAATCCCAAATGACGAAGAAGCAGAGCCGTTCTCATCGTGTTGTTGCAAGTTCCGCAGAAAATCATGAAACTGTTTCCCGCCAATTCGTTTAATATGTGCACGAGATAAACATCCTGACGATAAAAAGAAAATCATTCAGTTAAGTCATTTATATCGAAGTAACAATTTTTAATTCATTAATTCAATGATATATTATCGAAAAAATGTGAACAAATTAATATAAAACAAATTATCGTATATTTTCGAAGCCTTTGATCGACTAAATAAACAAATAAAAAATCGTATAAATAATAATCTATCGATTAAAGTAAAATAAAATTTCTTCTAGAAACGATTGCTTCGATAATTGCGAGTACAATCGTCACGTACTTTAAATTTCGTTGGGATAAAGAGATAATACTGCTGGAGCTTCTCGACAGTCTGATATTTTGTCGAAACTTCGACTTTCACTGGATTTCGCAGCGAAGCGCGTTGAAGTTTTTGAACT
The DNA here is from genome assembly GCA_963971145.1 of Sussaba pulchella. NCBI lineage: Eukaryota > Metazoa > Arthropoda > Insecta > Hymenoptera > Ichneumonidae > Sussaba > Sussaba pulchella. The sequence goes on from OZ020178.1 coordinate 7,249,430, forward strand.
TTCTTCGTCATCGTAGCGGAAAACAGAAGAGTTCGCCTGTCGCGCGGTATGACACGAAGAATCTTGTCAACTTCGACCTCAAAATCCATGTTTAGTATACGATCGGCTTCGTCCATCACGAGAAACTTCAACGATCGTAGATTGAAACCCTTGGTGTTTTCCAAATGATCCACGAGACGTCCCGGCGTTGCTATTAAAATGTGAGGCTTCTTCGCTAGTATCAAAGATTGCGACATCATATCCATACCGCCGACTATCACTGCGCATTTGACGCCGATGCTCGCGCCTATTGCAAATTATCGTTCCGTTATTCTCATTTTTAAGATCTTACCGGATGGATAGATAAATATGCTTAAATAAACAATTCTGAGTATCGATTAATCATTAGTTCAGCTGTTTTAAAGGTTAAAAATGGACGACACGATCTAGACTTGTTAATCCACGATTCGCCCATTTTGGACGAATGTTTGGCTCAATGTTTCAGTCTGTAATACTTCAATTTTGTTTGTGATTTTGAGAAATTTGTGTGTTGGTCGAAAAATCATTTTAAGTATTGCTTGTCATACCTAAAGCTTCGAATTGTTCCGATATTTGAAAAGCCAATTCCCTGGTCGGCGTTAGTACGAGAGCAAAGTATCGCTGAGGATTTTCCAGAAGCGCCTGTAATATAGGTATCGCAAATGCGGCTGTCTTTCCGGATCCGGTCTCCGCCAATCCTATCACGTCTTTTCCTGTGGATAATTCGTTCGAATCAACGATAATGTCATTATCGTATAATGACTGAGGCACTACGATAGACCTCAATTTACCTTGAAACGTGAGCGGAATCGCTTCTCGCTGGATTTTTGTCGGGTTTTTCCATTTCAAATCTTCGCAAGCTGTGCACAACGACTCGACGACACCCTGAGGAAATTTAACGCATGATAGACACCTGTGAGAACGTGATTTGCCTGGAATACGCGAAATATCTGTCGCGCGATGCAAACTCTGGCAATCAACGGCACGATACGACGGAGAGCTACGAGTACGACAGAAAGGTCCGGCCGAGTGGTTAGACCGCGTCGACGCGTAGCTTTTGATCGAAACGAGTGGAAAATCCGACAAAGATCGATGACCGTTAGAAGCAAGATGCAAGCCTAGTCGTGAGGAAACGATGCAGGCAGATCATAACAAAGACTGGTTAAGTTTCAAAAAACGTTCCGTCAGTAATACAACAACGAAAATATTACCGAGAACAAATAAGAATCTTCGTAATACATTGAGAAATCAATAAAACTACACAGAAATTTATTGACACATGGAAAAATCCACAATTTATCCTTCGGACGAGCAACATAACCTATGTACGTAACACTCGAACCGCGATGGAAATAATTTAAAAAAAAAAACACTTACCAAGTCTTTCCACGTAACAACTTTGTCATGGTCTTCGTCATGATTAATTTCTACAGCGTCCTCGGACATTGTCAATTCCGTTTAATTGTCAAAAGTGTAACCACAAAGCAAAACAGTTTCCGTTGTATCACCTGGTATCACCGAACTTGCAAAAACATAACCTCCGATAACCGCTGAATCCAAAAAACACAGATTTCCACGTTTTGACGCGGCTTTTCTGCTAAATAACTCGGCACGAAACACAGAAGCACATGGATATGAAAACCACGTGGCTTCGTAAGTGACGTCACGTTTTTTTCGGAGCGAAATAATTACCGTCTCGACCACCATCGGGTTTGGCGCTGTTAGCGCTTGGCTCCACGTCGCTGATTCTGTCTCTCTCTTACTCAAGCTTCTCGCATGTTCGAGACGGTGACACGATCTTTCAACCGCGGACAAAATAACCGCGACATAATAACCGAATTCTCCGAACGACAAAATAACCGGACGACTAAATAACCGGACGATGATTTCATGGTAATAACCCCGACATTACAACCCCCGGACAAGATAACCAAATGACTAATTAAACCAAGGACGAAATAGCTGCGGACGAAATATCCGGGGACGAAATAACCTGTCGACAAAATAACCCCAACCAAATAACGAGTAATATTTTCAATTTTCCGTGTTTTGGGTTTGAATTTTTTGTGTTTTACTATTTTTCATTTATTTAGGTTATCTAGGTACTCGGAGATTTAGTGTTATTTGTTATTTATTTCTTTTTTTAGGTCATTTTTCATTCAACATACATTCGGTTGTTTTGTCTGTCGGTTGTTTAATGCTTCGGTTATTTTGTTATTCGGTTGTTCTATGATTTGGTTATTTTGTCGTGGTTATTTTGTCGTGCGGTTATTATGTCGTGGTTATTTTGTCGTGGTTATTTTGTCGTCGGTTGAAATGTCAGGGAACCGCTCAAGACCGTCCTCGCGCCTCGTTCTTCAATCTCGACTCGATTAAAACACGACGCAGCGCTCTAGACCACGGAAATTCTCATAATTATCAAAAAATCTTCACACATGCCTGATCGAACGTGAAATATTCAATTGCGATTTCTATTATCGATCGAAACAAATCATCTAAAAACCGAAAACGTCGTAGTCCGTCCGGTGGCGCCGATTCTCGCCCTACCGCAAAAACCCCTAACTAAAAACCGCGCGAAAATTCAAAATAAATCCCATCGCTAAATTTTACTTTCCTCATTCGAGGGCAATAAACAAATCCATCCGAGACAACGTATTTTATCTAGATTCCCTAAATTTTCCCGGCCAACGAATGAGAAATAGAAGCAAATAAACGTACACGTGGTAGATGATTATTAATCGTCGTAAATAATTGTTTGTTTTTTTTTTAGAGCAGCTTCTCTGGGTAATCTCGCGACGAGGTAGGCGAAAAGTTGGCCAAATGAATGATGTTTGTTTCAAGCGTGGTTTATTGCGTGGGTGTTTCACGACTCGCGTCGTAGGAGCCGCGCCTTATACGACGCAACGAACTATCCTTCTTTCGTCGTTCGCAATAACCGCGAGAGCTACATAAATGGCATCGCAACACACTCAGGCAAAATCCCCGCTCGAGGAGATTCGCACGCGTATATGTATCAGGGTGGGTCTTATTTGGATCACTCGCGCATTTTTATTGCGACACGGTCTCAATCGATTTAAAAAAAAATAAACGAAAATTTTGAATCTAAGTTGAGGCTTCTGGTTTTATTCTTACTACGCGCTGATTTGAGGTCCATTTTTAGGCTTAAAATACATGAAATTTTTTAATTTTTCGGTTTTTATATCGTCGTGAGGACTGATTGTATCTGGGAAAAATTCGATAACGTATGAAATTGATGCGTATGAACCCTGCTTTCACAAAAATGAATGCACATGAGGGTAGCTGTGGAAAAAAAATTTGTTTCGGTCCGTTGAAAAAACTAAAGTTGATTCGATAGAAAAATATTCGCCGAATTTGAGCTCTTCACCTCGATCTTGAGGGTTGTCGGCAAGTCTTTTTGATTTTTCTTCAAAACAATTTGAATTATCATTAGATTTTCATTCTTGGAGGCGAACGGCGAGTTATAAAAAAAAATCTGAGTTAATTAAAAAATGACTGAAATTGACCTCAGAAGAAAAAAAAAATTCTTTTACTTTGAATCCTCTATCTTACAACTGAGGAATGCCTGCGAATTAAAAAAAAAAAAAAAACGTTTACGATTTTTCGGATCAATTTTTTTTCCAAATTCACCGGCAACCCAAGATATTAAGATATCAAATTATATATCAAAAGCCACGGAATGACCCATCTATGTGTATTCATTTTCATGAAAGGAGAGCTCATACGCGTTAATTTCACATGGTTCCGGATTTTTTCATTCCTCTTCGCCGATAAAATTTCCGAAGAACAGAAAAATTCCATGTCTTCAAACGAAAAATTTCACCTCGAATCAGCGCGTATTTAGAATAAGACCGGAAACGTCGAAGTAGGTTCAACATTTTTGTCTATTTTTTTGGAATCGATTGAGACCTGGCCGCAATAAATTTCCAAAAATGATTAAAATAATCACCACTTTAATACATACATGTATACATGTGCCAACAGGGTCTGAGCTAAGCAAACGAGAGAAACGAGTGGGGATGAAACTCGCGTGTGTCGCTCATGACGCCTCCGTGTACTATATACGAGCGTTTGCAAACCGTTCTGCAATGTATTTCGCTATTCCAGTCCGATAGTTATGGCGCTCGGATTGCACGCGAATTTCCGTTTTCTAGGTTGACCGGGTTCACGGATAACGCGCGGTTTTTCATCGCTTCGCGCTTATATTTCGCATCTTCGACGATCGTTTCTCGTCGCTCTTTTCTTTCTCGTTTCTCGCTCTCTCGCTCTCACTTTCAAACATTTTTTACGCTCATTCTTTCGCGGGAAACCGGAGATCGAATCCGGGAGCTAGTCGCGTGCGCGAAAGCTTGCGATGTGACGAGAATTCGACTTCAAATCTCGCAAAATGGTTGTGCAGGGCACGGGTAATATAATATATCTATATATATAATAAATATGGTATATGTGTGCCACGTATATACCATGAATTATAGTAATGATAATAATTATACGTCATATAATTATTACCGTCGTATTATTCTCCGTATATTAATCAATAAGTTTGTTCTAAGAAAATAAGTATATTCCGTATATTAATCAATAAGTTTATTGATGTCATTATATGGTTAAATTATTTCATTCGGGCTTCGCAGCCGGCAAGGTTTCAAAGGGCTCGAGACACGTGATCGGAAGTAACGCGAAGAAGAAACTGCCGGAATCCGCGCAGTCTGAGACGAATCATGAAACGAAGCTCGCAATCGGCAAGGTAAAAAATTATATCGCGTTCAGCGCTTGTTTTTCAAAAACGCATCTAACAACATTCATCCTGCTTTATTTTCTCTAAGGGCTGCCGATTCTGCGAAGATTTGGAATGATTTTCTGATTATTTGTTGCTTTTTTGCTTTCGATTGTGTTTTAAATCCCGAACGATAACAGAAGATCGATTTTTGGAGAAAAATCTTTGGGCAGAAGAATTTTGGACCATTGGTACTTAATTTTATTTTGGAAAATAAAGAAATGAAAATTTTGTTAACATTTTTCGTAGTCATTTATTTTTTACGAATGAAACATTTCATTATCAATTATCAATATTACTATAATAATAATGAAAAACAATAATTAATTAATTAATTAATTAAAATTAATTGTTATGATATATAATTATTATTATGATATTATTGTTTTATTTTTTTATTTTTTGTTATTATTTCCTATTTATTATTTTTGGAGTATTTTTGGTGCTTTTGGATGGAATTGGCGAGAATTCCTTTAAGATCATCGAATATTTTTTTAATTCACGATCGACAAAACAATAAAATCACTTGATCGAGAAATTAAAAAAAATAAATAAATAAAACATGAAAGTTTCAGTATCTCCCGTAGAATTTTTTTTTAGTGTTTCTTATTTAGTGTTTTGATGTTATATTAACTAATTGCAAAATTTACGAAAAAATATGATTTGTTTGATCGCAAAATTCGTAAATTCAACGGAGAAATCATTTTGAAAAGTATAATAAGTATAATTTTTGTTTCCGTGTCTAATTCCATCGTCAACAGTTCTAACGCCAGAAAAAATTACAAATCGAAGCGCGAGAAATTCGTGACATACGATGCTTTGGTCAACATCACAGAGGACATGACCGTTCTGGAATTTGGCTTTGCGAATATTATGATCAATAGAACATTTCGAGTGATTCACTCGTCGTCGACACTTTTGAATCCGTTTAAAATAAATTAACGCCCGCAAAGACGTTCGAAGGCTTCGTACTTTTCTCGGATAATATATACACAAGATAAATAAAATAAATCAATAAATCGATAAGTCAATGATTAAAAGAATAAATTCCTCGAAACAAAAATGCATCGATTTAAAATGACACTGATTAAACAAGGACGATTCCATATCCGATTTTTGACTGTCAATCGAGATCGAAATCGCGAAAGAGATGCAGCAAGGATGAAACTTCGAGATAAATAAGATAAATAAATAAATCGATAAATCAATAATTAAAAGAATAAATTCCTCAAAACAAAAATGCATCGATTAAAAATGACAATGATATAACAAAGACGATTCTATATCCGATTTTTGACTGTCAATCGAGATCGAAAGGGCGAAAGAGATTTCGAGATGAATAAAATAAATAAATAAATCGATAATAATCAAATCGAAATAATCAATAATTAAAAGAATTAATTCCTCGAAACAAAAATGCATCGATTAAAAATGACAATGATTCAACAAAGACCATTCGATATCCGATTGTTGACTGTCAATCGAGATCGTAATGGCGAAAGATATGCGACGGGAAGAGACTCCGAGGCGGTCGGAAATTTTGTCGGGTATTTTGAGTCGTATTTTCGAGTCCGCGAGCTTTAAAAGCTATGCCGTAGTACCCGAAAGCCTCATCCACGTTTGTACGTTGCTGCGATCGCTATTATTAGGTCTCAGTCATCGTAGCGTAGCTCTCGCTCTTGCTCTTGCGGAGTCCAACAGTGTAAAATAATACGTCGCTGTCGTGCAACTTTTCTCGTCGTCGCTCCAATCCAAATTACTCGATAAAAATGTATTCATTCATTTTTTTTCAACGTTAAATTCGCAAACGAACGAAACGAAATAAAAAAAACACAAAATCGAATTAATCATCGGCGTAAAAAAAAACATGACATCGTTCATTAACATTTTTTTGTAAACTCGAAACTTAAATAAATATTCTGAATCACGTTAAATAGAATATAAAATTAAAAAATAATAAATCGTTCATAAATGTTATTTTGAAAATTCGAAAATTAAACGAATAAATTAAAATCATCGTTGAAAAAATTATAAATTATTCATCAAACTTTTTCAAAAACTCGTGAATTAAATAAATATTCACAATCCACGTCAAGAGGAGATAATCGAAAAAAATCTCCCCTTCTGAATAAAAATATATAAATAAATCATCATTAAATTTTCGATAAATCGACGAATTTTTTTTTTTTTATCAATTTTCGTTTTCGGAAATTGAAGTTAGATCGCGAGGCAGGTTTTGATGGAATCGATCGAGTGCGTTACGTCGAGTGTGTGATTGCAAGTTCGGTAGAACGTAAACTGCTGCTGCTGCGGCTGCTGCTTGTTGCTCGTTGCTTATTTTGCTCGTTGCATATACATGACGTTGACGATACCGCGGTTTGCGTCGAGGACTCGATAAGCATGATTCTCACGCGCTTCTCACTGTAAGTTTAACTCTTTGTTTCATCCGCGCCAGCCACACGTCGAACTTTCCACGCAAGAACGTCGTCCTAATTGCTTTTTTTTTTTTCCTTTTTTTTTTTTTTTGTTGTTGCGAGAGACCGACGACTCGCAGTTATCGCGGTTGATCGTCGCCGATGGATTAACGTTGGCTCATCGACGTCCTTCTGTTGCAGATGAGGGATACGGTTTTGCAAAAACGAAGCAATAACGTATCAACGACGACTAAATCGAAACCGACCATAGAAATTTATCGACCGCCAGGTCCGTTCTGTTTTGTTCTCTGTATATATTTTTTTCTGCATGTTCTTTTTTTCTTCGTAATTTGCTTGAATAGCTTTGTATTTATTTGTATTTATTGATTTATTTTTTTTGCTTTTTTTTTCAGGCGTAAGATCCGACGGAATCACGGCCAATCTCAACGTAAACGCGAAAGAGTTTACCATGAAGCACAACGACGTTCATTCTTCCAAGTATGATATTAATAATAATATAGTAACATTAAGAAATACTAATAATAATAATTATTATTATTATTATCATTATTAATAATAATAATAATAATAATTATAATAATTATTATTATCATTATTGATAATTATAATAATTATTATTATCATTATTGATAATAATAATAATTATTATTATCATTATTGATAATAATAATAATTATAATAATTATTATTATCATTATTGATAATAATAATAATTATAATAATTATTATCATCATTAATGATGATAATAATAATAATTATTATTAATAATAATAATAATTATTATTAATAATAATAATAAAAATACTAATAATTATATTTATCATTAGCATCATTATTAATATCAATAATAATAATAATAATGAAAATATGATTATTAATTATTATTATTATTATTATAATTAATATTATCATTATTATATAATAATAATAATAATAAAAATAATTATAATTATTATTAGCGTCATTATTAATAATAATAATATGATTATTAATAATAAAAATAATAATAATAATAAAAATAATCATTATTATTATTTTAATCATTATTAATAATGATGCTGATAATAGTTATAATAATTATTATATAATAATTATTATTATTAGTATTATTATTATTATTAACAATAATAATAATAATTATTATTATTATCATTAATAATAATGATAATTATCATATTATAAATATAATTATGATTAATAATAATTATTATTAACAATAATGATAATTATAATTATTATTATTATTATCATTGCTATTGTTATTATTTAAGAATGTACTGATAATATATTAATTTTTCTTCTCACATAGATTTTTTCCCCGCCGTGTCTGATTATTTCGATAATCCTGACTATCGAATTGCCAATAAATTTCTACCCAACCGAAAAATTTCTTGAACAGGAAACAAATTGAAATCAAAGGAAACGGAAAAATGTCGTTGCAAATTGCGATGAAATAAATTTGTTTTGTTCTGGTTGTAATGATAACCCGTAGGTTTTCAATCACCAGGTCGCCTCAGGCAAATTCCACGGAAAGATCATCGTACTATCTCCAGCACAGTAAATCCAGCGGCAACATTCATCGTTATCTCTACGCCCAGCAACAACAATTGCAGCACTCGTTGCACCAGCAACAGTTGTCGTCCCATCATCCCTTAACCGGATCGGGAATGCGTCACCCTCACGCTCTCAATACTTCCGCCTCCAGTGGCAATATATTACACGTTAGTGACAAATTATTTATTCACAATTTGAAAAAAAAATTAATCACAAGAAAAAACAATGGATGCATTCAAAAGTCCAAAATTTTGAATATAATTGTCGTCACACTGGATAAGATAGGTATTCTCTATGGGTGGACGAAAATATCGTTCCAGAGGTCTAAAAAAATAACATAAATATGTATTTATGCATATTGGCAGGACCGTACATATTGATTTCGTCCAAATTACTGTCATTTCTTTTGGAATTTTTTTTCGGTCGAATTTTTGACTGTGAAAAAATAAAAGATTCAATCGAATTATTTATCATCAAATAATAAAATAAAAATAAATTTACCAATTAATTAAGTCATCGATTTTTCAAAAAAAAAAAAAAAAAAAAAAAAAAAAAAACAAACGCACAAAACAGAACAATAAAAATAATAAAACTGAAGTAATTGATTAGTTTAAAAAAAAATTAAATGACATTAACTATCATTACGATTGCCATCAATGTTAATTCGTTTGATTTATCAAATTTTATAAAATATACATAATTAGATGATAAAAATATAAGTCATTGACTGTTTGATGAATTAATTTTTGTTTTATCATTGATTCAGACGTCAAGCCGAGTGCACTTTAACGTGGACCACAATGACACGGCAAAGGCTTCGCCGGGTTCGCCAAAGCCCGGAAAACTCGTAAAGTCTTTGTCATTCGTGTCGTCTTACGGTTTAAAACGCTCCAAGAGCCTCACCTCGGCCGACGTTTTGGCGGCAAAAGCCAAATATATTTCGGAAGCCGCTGAACTCGGTAGGTTTCCCGCAGCGGTTCAGGACACTCTTATCAAAGCCATAGAAGGTGGGTTCTCACTGATAAATAAAATATAAAATATAAAATATAAAATATATAATATAAAATATAAAATATAAAATATAAAATATAAAATATAAAATATAAAATATAAAATATAAAATATAAAATATAAAATATAAAATATAAAATATAAAATATAAAATATAAAATATAAAATATAAAATATAAAATATAAAATATAAAATATAAAATATAAAATATAAAATATAAAATATAAAATATAAAATATAAAATATAAAATATAAAATATAAAATATAAAATATAAAATATAAAATATAAAATATAAAATATAAAATATAAAATATAAAATATAAAATATAAAATATAAAATATAAAATATAAAATATAAAATATAAAATATAAAATATAAAATATAAAATATAAAATATAAAATATAAAATATAAAATATAAAATATAAAATATAAAATATAAAATATAAAATATAAAATATAAAATATAAAATATAAAATATAAAATATAAAATATAAAATATAAAATATAAAATATAAAATATAAAATATAAAATAAACGACGAACAAAATTGATTGATTTTTCTTTTCTTAATTCGCAGATCCAAATATTCTCAACGCCCGTACTCTCATGGAACTGGTCAAACACATTCTCGAGAGAATCGTCGAGAATCGACGGTACGCCGAATCAGCAGCTAAAATCTGCATCACAATAATCGAGGCAAGATATTGAAATCCGTGAATAGTAATATAACATCGAATACTATGTTAAATAATCAAACAATGCAATAGTGAGAGTTAAGAAGCAAAAAATGCGTTATATTTTTTCTTGTTGATTTTATTAATTTTATTTTTTATTCTGAAAAAAAAACCGCAGAAAGAAGTGAAAGAAACTTTTTTGGAGTCGCTCCTTAACACGTGCCAGCAGTGGTACCAGGACCACAGTCGTTCCCTCCACGACATCACGTCGTGTCATCGTTTCGCAGCCTTCATGACATTCCTCAATGAAATGTATTGCCAGGTAACTGATTCAAACGGATACAAAAAATAAGCTTTATAAAAACCACAAGTCTTATGTCCAAACTCTGAAAAATGTAATTTACAGGCTGATATTTCAACGTGATAAGCAATTTTAACTGTGATTTTTAGAAAATAGTTTAACTATTTTTTCCATTTCAAAGGAGAATCTAAATGACAAGTTTAAGGCCTGTAGTTTTTTTTCAAAAATGAATCCTCATGAAAAAACTCAACCCCCCTTTTCAACCCCCTTGAGGACGGACTCAATCAGTCGCATGCAATTTTACATATATAAATTAGGGCGGCTTGAAAAAAAAACTTTTTTTTTTCTTCAAATCAAAATACATTCACGCCAAAATATCTTCCATCAAGAGAATCGTGTCCAAAAATGAGCCCGATTGGACCATTTTTAGGGGTCGCGCAAGATTTTTCTAGTTTTCCCATTTGATTAACATGGGAAGGGCGTAAAGTTTCCATTCAAAAAATCGTAGCTCCGCCAATTTTATTGGTACATTGATCCCGTTAGTCCCATTTAAAAGCTCTTGAAAAACCGCTTAAAATGGCGTGCGGACCTTTGGGTCATCCCATTTCAACTTTCATCAATAATTTTGTGGTTTCGTAAGGAATTATCGACGGAAGTTGCAATCGGATTTCAAAGGTCCGCACGTCATTTTAAGCGGTTTTTCAAGAGCTTTCAAATGGGACTAATGGGATCAATGTACCTATAAAATTGGCGGAGCTACGATTTTTTTAATGGACACTTTTCGTTCTTCCCATGTTAATCAAATGGGAAAACTAGAAAAATCTTGCGCGACCCCTAAAAATGGTCCGATCGGGCTCATTTTTGGACACGATTCTCTTGATGGAAGATACTTTGGCGTGAATGTATTTTGATCGAAAGAAAAAAAAAAGTTTTTTTTTCAAGCCGCCCTAATATAAATATACAAAATGAAATTATTTATAAATACAAAAGAAATAGTAATAATAATAATGATAAATATATAATAATAATGATTATGATTATAATTATAATTATAATATAACTATAATATTATTTATACTATTATATTACTATTATATTATTATATATTTTATAATATATAATATTATATATTATTATTTTATTATATTTAATATGATAAATATTTAATAATAATGATTATGATTATAATTATAATTATAATCATATATATAATAATTATATTATAAAATATATAATTATAATTATAATTATATATTTTATATAATATAATATATAATAATATATTTATAATATATTTATATTTTATATTATATAATTATAATTATAATTATTATTATAATGAATTTTAATATAAATATGTATATTTATATTGATAGATTATAATTATAATTATATATTTTATATAATATAATATATAATAATATATTTATAATATATTTATATTTTATATTATATAATTATAATTATAATTATAATCTATCAATATAAATATACATATTTATATTAAAATTCATGTATTTTCATATAAATATGCATATTTATACTCATAGATTGATTAAATTTGTCCTCGATTTATTTTTTTTTTCTCGTTCCCAGCTGAAGCGACGACAGCTGCAACTAAAGACGCAACAGGAAGGCGTTCCACCCGGTCGTGTGTTGTTAACGCTTTTGTGGAAGTGTTGCCACGATTGTCTTCAACCCCCGTTCGTGAATTCGCTTCCGGAAACCGATTGTCTGTTCTTCATTCTAACGTGCATCGGCAAGGATTTGGATTCCGAATTGCCGGTCCAACTTCAACAGCTTCTCGGCAGCGTCAGAGACGCTTTTCTCGCCGAAGACACTTCGCTTCCGGCCGTGAGGAAGACTCTTCTTCAGCTCATCGAACTACACGCCGCACACTGGCAACTTCCGGCTCCCGCTGTCGCTTACTACTATCCCGGATCTGCCAAATAAATTCATCACAGATTCAAAAAAAAAAAAAAGACAGAGAGACAGACTACAAATATTTTTTCATCTCTTTTTACAATCGGGAGCTGTGGATTTGTTTTTTTTTTTTTCCATTTTTTATTTAATTTTTTTGCCTCGAAATCTCGGTAAATTTTTTTTTTCGTCGATCGTTTTGTGATTTTGTGAATTTGAAAAACAAGATATTGTAAAATAGATCGATAGCGAGGGCTCGTGAACGACGTATCTTGGTGAATAGTATTATTGAAAAAAAAAGCAAAAGGAAGAAGGTCTTGACATTGGTTTTAAGGGGATACATCTGTGTAGATTGCCGGAAAAGTAGGTGAATTTTGGGAATTTATATCTCAAAAACTGTTGGTCCGATTGAATTCAACTTGGTTTTATTTGAAAGTATATACATTGAGGTATGTTGAGGATTTTTTATATAAATATATAGTGAATGGGAGCGCTGTTATTCTGGCCGGCGTAAAACAACTTTGTCGTCGGCACGGTTTGCGGTTCCCACTTTTTTTCGCAGTCGGTTGGTCTGAAACAAAAATTTCAAGAAGATTCTTAAAGTGTAACGTCTTAAGCTGTTCGGCACGTAAGATTTTTTTTTTCACAAAATGGCGCTTGATTGAAATTGAAATTCACTTTTCAACCTCAATTTACGACCTTTTTTGGTTGATAAAAAAATAAATAAATTAGTTTTAAAAAAAATCCTACGTGCCGAACTTCATTACCTATCCGTCCATATTGTGTCGAAATTTTGAAGGAATCGGTCAATCCGTTATCTAAAAAAAAGTGGGAACCGACTTTGAGGAGCGTGTTTCCAGATAAACGCGTTTGAAGTTTGGAAACTCGCTATACATTTATATAAAAAATCGTCAACATACCTCAATGTATATACTTTCAAATAAAACCAATTCGAATTCAATCGGACGAATAGTTTTTGAGATAATAATTCCCAAAATTCACCTACTTTTCCGTCAATCTACACGGACGTCCCCCTCAAGCAAACTGAAAAAGAGACATCCCACAAATATTTTCCTATCCCTTTTTACAATCGCTAGCTGTGGATCAAATTTTTTATTTTTTATTTCTTCTTTCCTTCAAAATCTCATCGAATTTTTCTTTTGAAAATCGTTTCGTAATTTTGTGATTTCCAAAAACAAAAATGTTTCGCAAACAGATTTATTCCAAAATCAGTCAGTAAATAGCAATACTAAAAAAGAAAAAAAAAAGAAAGATAAATTTTCAAAATAGTTTCAATCTCCCTTCGAAACAACGAAAAGGGAAAAAAGTAACAATTAACCGAACACTCTATTCTCAATAAATATCTAAAAAAACAAATAAATAAAAAAAAAAAAGTAATAAAACTCAGTCCAAGATAATAATTATATTTTAATTAACGAGCGAACGTCTGTGTTTGAGTCATTCACGGACGTTCGTTACAATCTCCACGTCCGGGAATTCGCATTAAATCGAAAACGACTCATTCGTCCCATGAATTATCCCGCAGCTGCTCTCGTCGTCTCCCACTTTTTCCCCTCTCAAAAAAAAAAAAAAAAAAAAACCCCCCTTCAATCGCTATGAATAAAAATGTGGAACGACATTGAAAATCGTGATCTCGTAGCTGGATAAAAATTCGAACGCCTGGACAAAGTCACGGTCGTTGTTGAGAGATGAATTGATCAATGTCGGTACAACAGGTGCTTTGAAATTTATATTATTCTCACGACTCAATCGCGAACGATGTAGAAAATTTTGCAGACTCGTTTCGTCATTGCGAAAATCTTTTGCGATAGTGGTTCAATCGTCCCCTGGGGGTAAAGATAGAAGGTGGAGAGGGGAAAGAATGAATCCGCTACGACGGCGTCGCACGAGCGAGTGGAATTATCGTCGGGTGAGAGGAGAGAGAAGAATTTGGTCTGATTTATTTTATCGAAATCGTTCGCGCACGCCGGTTTGCGGCCTCGTGGGCGAGGCAACGACTGACGAGACACGGTCTGGACCAACAAACTCGGTCGACACCTTGGCCGAGGTTCTCAAGGTTTTCATCCTCGATCGAAGAATCGACCGCTTCGCGGAGCGTTTTGATCTCGTTTCGAAATTCATCGCTCGGACAATTTCTTTTTTTTCACGTCAGAGTTTGTCGTTGAATGCGAAATGGAGAATTATTTTACATTTCTCTCTTTTGATTCTCGCACGTTTCTCAGAGAAATAAAATAAAATAAAAAAAATTAAAAATAAAATAAAATAAAATAAAATAAAATAAAATAAAATAAAATAAAATAAAATAAAATAAAATAAAATAAAATAAAATAAAATAAAATAAAATAAAATAAAATAAAATAAAATAAAATAAAATAAAATAAAATAAAATAAAATAAAATAAAATAAAATAAAATAAAATAAAATAAAATAAAATAAAATAAAATAAAATAAAATAAAATAAAATAAAATAAAATAAAATAAAATAAAATAAAATAAAATAAAATAAAATAAAATAAAATAAAATAAAATAAAATAAAATAAAATAAAATAAAATAAAATAAAATAAAATAAAATAAAATAAAATAAAATAAAATAACATAAAATAAAATAAAATAAAAATAAAAATTAAATTAAATTAAATTAAATTAAATTAAATTAAATTCAATCAAATTAAATTAAATTAAATTAAATTAAAATAAAATAAAATAAAATAAAATAAAATGAAATAAAATAATATAAAATAAAATAAAATAAAACAAAATAAAATCAAACAAAATACATGTGCGACGAAAGCTCACTATCTTCTTCGTCATAATCTTTCGTTAAAAAAAAAAAAATACTGGAGTCAACGATCCATCAGCGTCGCTCACGGCGACATCCTCTTCGCTCCGATCGCACGACGATATCGTCCTTGTCCCGTGGCTTCGTTCCGGCTTCGAGGATCCGGTACCGGGCACGCGTTCCATTACAAAACCCTCCTCTCCAACGTTAATCTTACAACACCGACTCACTTTCTCCCACCCTCAAAATTCAATCCCCTTTTTTTCCACGCTACGTTCATTCTTCTCCATTTTTTCCCGGACTTAAAAATTTTTTTTTCAAGATTTTACATTCGTCCGACGCCAAAGTCACGGCCTTGGGAATAATTCAACCGTGATGCATATTTTATCATTCGTCCCGATAAAGACGTTGATAGGCCGATGTTTCGTGCGATCGACAGTCACTCGTTGAAGTCTATTGAAAAAGCTAATCAAGCGGATACGAAGATGATAGAAATCATTCGGAATGACCGATCGTCGAGGATGTAATCGTAGTTCGATCTTCGAAGGAGCCCTTGCGTAACAATCCTCATGGTCGAGAACGGGCCCGGACGGGAGAAGGGGGAGGGGGGGAGGGGGAGGCAATCGGCGAGGAGTGCAGGATGCAACGCCTCGGCGTTGCGATATCGTCGCGACCGTTGGCTCGTGATTAATTTTTTTCTCTTTATCTTTATTTTTATTTGTTTCTTTTCCCCGGGATTTTCATGTCACCATGTTCGGAATGTGCTAAAACGTCGAGAAAAACCCATTTGGAGAAAATGTTCAGTCGTGTGTGTGTGTGTGATGGACTCCCAAAATTCAAAAGTGCACAACTCGAGAACGGTTTTAGATACAGTTAATTAAAGTAATGTGGAAAATCGCCTGAAACAGTTTGCTCGTTGTAGCGCGTGAAGATGGTTATTTCCGTTGTACAGTCATTGACAAAACGTCGGTCAACCACACGCCAATATCGTCGAATTTGACTTAAATTCTTATTAAAAGTAGATAATTAATATTTCTAAGCGTTAATTAAAATATTACTTTAGCTATTTGTAAGGCCAAACATGTACGTCATGATCTAGAATTGCCAATCCACGATTCGCCGGTTTTGGACTAACTATTTGCCCGATGATCCGTCCAGTAAGACCTTAAGGGGTTACATACAGTTAGAAGGCTTTAAAAAGACGGATTTTCAAGAATTTTTTTCGCGCAGACTATTCAATTTATTAATTTGAAAATTGGTATACATATTATAATAACCTTATAATATATTTACATATTTTTTATTTGTAAAAATAATCATCGCGAATGTTGCTATCGCCGATCTCCTAGAGCTCCGCAAAAAAAAACCAATTTTGCGGTGATCACGATATCTCTGGACCGGATTATCTGAAATGAAAAAACCAAATAAATTTCGTTAATATAATACATTATCTAGTATTTAATCGAAGGAATTAGCGAAAAAATAATTTTTGACAAAATGGCGACTTCTCAAAATAAAAGACTCGATTTTGAACGAAAATTTAAGCCTTAAATTGTTTATAAAATGAAAAATATTTATCGGAGAAAAAAAATCTTCGATTAATTACTAAAAAATCTAGTTAAAAAGGTTGTGTTAAAATTTGAGACTGATCGGTTCAGCCGTTTTCGAGAAATCTTGATCACCGATTTTGAAAACATAGTTTTGAGAAAAACGCGTTTAAAGTTTCAAAAGCGTTTTACATGTGGTAAATTTCGTTTTTTTTCAACTTACATGGAGTCATCTATTCCAGGGCCATATAATAATCCGTTCGCATCGTTGGCAGCTTCTAATAATTCGATTTGATGATAAAACGATTTTTTGAAAATTACAAGTGTATGTAACCCCTTAAGTATCACTCAACTGTGATACTTATGGAATTTGGATCCGGGATAAGACCGAATTTTTTATGGGGAACAAGCTGCAAGTTGAAATTCGCAAACTCCTCCCTGAGGTGCGGAAGGGGGGAAGAGATAATACGCGAAGCGTGCAGGCTGCAACGTCATTGCGTTCCGATAGCGTCTGGACCATTGGTTTGTTATTAATTTTTCCTTTTCCTTTTTTTTTCATAATTGTTTCGTTTTTTTTTTTTTGGAGAAAATTGATTCTCCAGCGGTAGCCGCAGGTGCGCGAGGCGCTGGAACGGAGTCAAAGCGGAGTTTTCGAGTCCTTGGAGATCGCTTTGAGCCGAAGAAAACGAAATAGCGCGGTGGTTCCGCGCCGGTGCTGCCTTGATCTCGTTTTATCGCCTCTGGCGGGCTAACCAGGCTCCGAGAGCAAGGCGAGAGCGACGAGATGATGTCAGGATGATCGTAATCAACCGTCTGCCTTCGAATCATGAACAAAAGAAATTTTTATCGGACTCATCGAATACTTGATTTTCCGTTATTTTTTTTTTATCTTCTATTTTTGGATTCTATGAGAATGAAAAAATTATTTTTCGAAGAGAAAGTTGGGACGTTGAGATGGAAATGTTTTCCGTTCGATTATTTTTCGTTGTTTTTGGGGTTTTATGGCAAAAGGAAAAAATTTCTAGGAGGGCGATGGAAATTTAAATGGATTTTATTTTTTTTTCGCTGGGTTTTATGAAACAATTTTAATTTTTTTTCACGAGGGAGCTGAAAATCGAAATAAAATTGCGCATTCGAGGGAAAAAATAAAACGTCGTTTTCCGTTTATTGTAATTTTCATAAAACGAATCGCGAGAAAAATTCTGAATTTCGGAGTAGAGTTATTGAAATTTATTCAAGGAATCGTTTCAATGTCAATAAAAACTGAAAAAAAAAAAATATATCGTTAGCTAATCCGTTTCGAGACTTGCTCTGTGCCATTGAGCAAGCCGAGATCATTGAACTTCGCTAAGCCACCGCAATACTTCTGCGGATGCCACGAAACTTCGATTCCATCGTCCAGAATCCGTTTCCAAGTGGCTCCTATAAATCAGCTTCTTCGGTCGTGCAATCCCCTACTAAAAAAAAAAACAAACAAACCAGGCAATCATTGACCATAGACCACAAATTGCTGAATCATATGTTCATCTCCGTCAGAGCAAAACAAAAAAAAAATAACCCAACAACATATTTTTGTCCAAATAAAATAATCTCAAGCGGATAATTCCGTGGTCCATCAGCCTGATGGATCAAAATCCGGTACGAATCAACGTGGTAGCAGGCCCCGAAACTCCACGAGGTTTCCCCGTCGACCTTGCAGCCCACGTAGCTGCATCTCGTTCTCGATTCCTCGGTCCCAATTTCGCGTGAGACGTCTCCTTGCCTTTGAGAAAAAGAAATACAGACAGAGACAGAAAGAGAGAGGGAGAGCGAGCGGGAGAGAGAGAGAGATAGAGAGAGAAGGAGCGAAAGAGGGGGTAGGGAACACGCACGCACGCTCGGAAATAGAGAGGGATAGAGATAATGCGTATGCTATATGACGCTGAGAATCCACATAGCACAGAGTGGCACAGAAATCGGCTCGGTTGGGCCTTCGGCCATTGCACCGGGAATTTATTTAATGAAAATCTATATAAAACATTTTTCTTATTAAATTATCATAGGCAATAGATATTAATAATAAATATAATAATAATATTCATAATAGAAATAAAAATAAAAATAATAATAATAATAATAATAATAATAATAATAATAATAATAATAATAATAATAATAATAATAATAATAATAATAATAATAATAATAATAATAATAATAATAATAATAATAATAATAATAATAATAATAATAATAATAATAATAATAATAATAATAATAATAATAATAATAATAATAATAATAATAATAATAATAATAATAATAAAAATAATAATAAAAATAATAATAATAATAAAAATAATAATAAAAATAATAATAATAATAAAAATAATAATAAAAATAATAATAATAATAAAAATAATAATAAAAATAATAATAATAATAATAATAACATTAACAATAATAATATATTTCTCTGTATAATACTACAGATAATTAATTAATTCAATTGATCTAATTATACGATGCATAACAATGTATTATCATTATCGTTATTATTTACCATTGTCGTATTAGTATTAGATAATTACACAATATTATCACAAGTCATAATTGCTATCAAATATTATACATAATCGTGAAACAATGATGTTACACCTCATTAATCGATCAAAATTATATATCCACCGGACGTCACAATCCACAATTTACTCCAGAATCGTGAACATTTCCATTCGTCGCGAGATACCCAATCGTATTTATTTATTGTAAAAATCACATCAAACGAATTTTCATCGAACCAATGCCCATCCCCGGCATCGGACAAGTGTCTTTCCTCACGACGGCGAGTCGTTCAGCATCAAAGCGTCCGACTGCTGGCCGCTGCTGTTAGCTAGTGGTACAGCAGCGACGAAACAAATAGGCCGGCGACTTTCACCGCTGAAATCCGCGGCGACGACGACGACGTCGACGACGTCGACGCCGACGTCGGCCCGTCGTCGTCTTCGACGTCCCGGCCGAGTCTCAGACCCGCCAGAGCTAACGGAGTTAGTCGCCCCCGACTCCTCGCATTCTGGCCCCTCTTTCCCTTCCTCACCCACGAATCCCACCTTCTTGCGAAGTCGGCAGCTCCGGCATGATGCGAGAGCCGACGACGATGACGACGATGACGTGGACGCGGGTGACGACGTTTCTCTCGCTCGTCAAATCCAGGATCCGACTGCGAAATGAGGGAGCGAGTGAAAGAAACGGGGTGGAGGTGGGCGGGAGGGAGGCAGCGACCATGGGGGCCTGTGGGGGTGAGGGACGGGACAGTGAGCAGGGGCGGGGGGGTCGAGAGACACCTCATGAGACCGGAGCCGCGTTCTCCGCGCGTGGTACACGCGGTGCCCCGGATACGACGTACGGACCCCTTAAATTCTCCTTTTTTTTTTCAAATTTCTTCTCCAATTTTCTTCTCCTCACTCTCCGAAGTGTCTACACGCGAGAATACACGAATTGCTACGTTATCAAATCATCGGATTATAATTTTTTTACTTAGTTATATTTTATATTTATTAAATTATAATATTATAGCGTGAAGTTTTATTTTTTTTTTATTGACGAAGAAATTAATTTCGTGAAGGAATGTTGTTTTTTTGGGAAGAGAGCGATTGATGGAGAGGTGTTTTTGGGGTAATTTTGATTCTTTGGATCGTACCGTTCGGTCAGTCCCGGTTTGTGCGTCCCTCCATCGCGCGTTCGTGTCTCTCTCTCTCGCGGGCTGTTAACCCGTTCGAGGGACCGTCGGAATGCCCAGTCGCTGGTCCGTGGTCGCGCGAGAGGCTGTGCCGTGTTTTACGTGAGAGAGGTGCGCTCCGCTGTTAACCTCGTGTGAAATGCACGGGATTGGGTCGCGACGATTATCCACCTGGAACACGAGGACGATACAAGAGTAAAGTGTAACAAGTTTTTTTTTCTTTTTTCTAATGATTGAATATTAAATTAAAAAAAAAAGTAATTTGAAAAAATTCTACGGAGAAAGAAGGAGAGGAAAAGAAGAAATTGAATTGTTAATATGACGTGGAGAACGCACGGTATTGCCGTGCTTGTTCCATTGTGTCTGTTCTTCGTGAGGACGAGTAACGTGGCTTTGGCCGAAGATGCCGCCGGTACGTATATACATGTTGTATAGTATATAAATAAATATTTTGTATGAAATGTATAATTTTCTGTGCAATGTTATGGAATTCGTGAATTATTGAAACGGTTACAGTTGGTTTTTCATTTATATTGTTCTTCTGTTAGAGCTTTTTTTGAATAATGTTATGTATTTTAATAATAATGATAATAACGATGATAATAATAATAATAATTATTATTAAAAGATTCTACGAATCATAACAATTTTTATTATTCATAATTATTTGAAACATTTATGGCTTATTTGAGTAAAACTATTTATTTTATTTCGTATGAAATAATGATTATATAAAATAAATACGAAATTTCTTTCATTCGTAACATTATTATAGATATATTAAATACAAATCTAATATAAATCTAAATAAGAATGCTCCATATAAATAATATATATTATGGCATATTATTTTGTCGGCCCAATCTTCTTTTAAATATTTTTATTCGTCCTTAATGTGATGTAACGATTTTCCAATCCGTATGTTGAGATTGAAATATTTTTCATCGTGCGACAAAGATTCCGGAAACAGTTACGGGAAAAATGTGTTCTGGAGTCAACGCCGGAGAGCTCAATGCCTCGAGGCTGAAAGGTCGTTATTCTAACGGTGACTTCGAATCGTCTGTGGGTGACTTATGTTACAACTTCGACGACGAAACGACGTGAAATTCATTTAAAAAAAAAACGCGACTACGTTTGTGTCTCGTTCTCAAATTTGATTATGAAAAATATTTTGACGGATTTTTCGGTTTCACAGCTGTGGAAAATATTTCGAGAGATAGAGAAATTTTTGATTACTCAAGTCAGCAGCTACGAAACATTCGCAGGATTCTCTTGTAAAATAGATTCGAATTATTATTAAAATAAAAATAAATTTTACATTCTATTTCTACAACTCATTTCAATTTTAACGAAATTTTCGTGAGCGTAAATTTCAATAGATCTCACACAATTTTTCGATATTCAGTCACAAAATTACCTCGATTACTTCAAGAATGAAAATCCATCCAAATTCTTCGCTCTTAAATTTATCTATAATTATTAATTGAAAGAATATGAATAAAATAAGAATTAAAAAAAGGAAAAAATTGAACTTGAAATATGTGGAGCGACGTAACGAAAATTTTTGTTTTATATGTTTCGGTTTTCGTGCGGTTGAGTAACGGGATAAGAATAATTTGAAACGGTACATCCGGTTGTCTCACGCCGGGTGTAATCCACATTGGTTTTTCTTTTTTTTTTTTTCAACGGTTATCCGAACGTTTCGTTCATGTGTACGTGACTATGTACGTGTTACGTGGTTCGTGAAGGTGGATAGACGTGGCGAGCGAGCGCGCGAAACTCTTATTGCCCCAGTGAAAGCTGGTGCTGGTGTTGCTGGTGCTGAAGCTGCCAGACAACCGAGCCGACTCGCGTTTTCGTTTAACGAAATCGCCAGTTACCGATAAATATATACGATCTATACATTCATAAATATACAAGTGCTTATCGCAATGTGAAATCGCGAGCGCGTCTCGTACAGCTGGAAAACACTTTGTTTTCCACTAAACAATGTCGTGTACGGCCATTTGAAAACTATTTTTCTGTCGAATTTTCGTCCGTTTGTCCGTTGTTCGTTGGTTGATTTTTTTTTTGTTTGGATACTGCAAGAATTATAAAAATTAATTGGGTAATTTGAGATTATTATATTGAATATTATTTTCGTTTTGCTTCCTCATAAAGGAAGCTTTGTGACGGTCCGAAATTTTTTTTTCGAGATTTTTTTATTTCATATGTGGGTTGTGTATTGGGTGTATGGATGATATTGATGATATCGATTTGATATAACGATAACGGATGATGAGAGTTAAAGATCAAAATTGACGAAGTCTGGTTTTTTATTTGACATTTGATTTGATTATTGGAAAAAATTTGATTTTGGAAAAAAAAAATTGATTTGAAAAAACATGGTTATCTCGAATTTTTCCTCTGTTCGTTCGTTGTTATCATAATTCTTTTATTCATTATCAGAAAAATTAAGAGATTTCAATTGTGTGATTTACGATTTTCATATTGAATTATATTATTTTTATATTTTTATATTATATACGGGTTTATTTATTTATTAATTAATTAATTTATTTATTTATTCATTCATTCATTCATTCATTCATTCATTCATTCATTCATTCATTCATTCATTCATTCATTCATTCATTCATTTATTTATTTATTTATTTATTTATTTATTTATTTATTTATTTATTTATTTATTTATTTATTTATTTATTTATTTATTTATTTATTTATTTATTTATTTATTTATTTATTTATTTATTTATTTATTTATTTATTTATTTATTTATTTATTTATTTATTTATTTATTTATTTATTTATTTATTTATTTATTTATTTATTTATTTATTTATTTATTTATTTATTTATTTATTTATTTATTTATTTATTTATTTATTTATTTATTTATTTATTTATTTATTTATTTATTTATTTATTTATTTATTTATTTATTTATTTATTTATTTATTTATTTATTTATTTATTTATTTATTTATTTATTTATTTATTTATTTATTTATTTATTTATTTATTTATTTATTTATTTATCCCAGTCATTCAGAGAGAGGGGGAGGGGGGTCGAAGACAGTCGCAGGTAGTTGGCTAATCATGTGCTTGAACTCGTCAACGCATATTCGGAATCCTACGAGACGAGGTGATCGGCCCCGAAGAAGCTTCGAACGGGCAGCCGCAATCGTTTTTTCTTCGAATATCTGGGACGTGATTATCGCCGCGACCCCGATGACTCGCGTTAGAAAAATCGTTTCTCCGGCTTCTGTGAACGTTTTTCTTTCACGGTCCCGCAACGATCGTTAACTCCCGTACTCTCGCGGATTAGCTTAGAACGCGAGAAATGTCGTGTTTAACGACGTTCCAAGTTGATGGAATACCAGTCAAATGGGCTACCCGCTACCTTAGAAAATATCTACACGTATATTGCACTCAAAGTGCATTGTTTCCATTCTCGCTTCGAATGAGTAAATATTTTCTTCGCGAAAACAAAAAGAATAAAAATTATAAATTTAATTGTTACCCATCCTCATTGTGTTCCACCACTGCTTTTGATGAATAAATATTTCTTTGACGAAACTAAACAAATTATAATAATGATAGTAATGATAATTATGAAATTCAATTATTTCTCAATTATTTCAGTGTTACGTGCGTGTCGATAGATTGTTCTCATTACCACGCAATTGTAATGGATAATTGCAGGACATTGATGATACAAATAAGTAAATAAATAAATTATCTTGACAAACGCAATCGTTACGTTATAACAGAATGCACGGTTATTCGTCTTTTTTTTGAGATCACACGAGCTGAAAATTACTTAGGATCATTGAATATGCATTTTACCGGGGATCGGTATTGAGGTCATCCGGAGATACTTGCGGTTGGGTTGCAGCACACGACGAAGGCCTGTATGTGCATCGTGGGACATCGTTTGTGGCTTCGAGACCCTTAAGATTCTCTGAATTTCACAGCCGGCTGGATTTATGTTTTATTTTCAGTCTCCATAGTGTTAGGAACCTGCTCGACAAGTGCGAAACTGAAACAATGCGACTGAATTGCGGTGCATCAAGCCGCAGCCTCCTTATACAAACCTCTTTCTCTCTCTCTCTGTCCTTTTTTTTTATTCGCCTCACCTTCACGGCATCGTGCACTTTCTGAAATTCTCATAAAAGTAATAATAATGACAATAATAATTGAGTTATATTATTATTTAAAAAAATTTTAAAAAATCTAATAATATATATTATTACATTAATTAATAATTATGGAAATTATAATCATAAAAAATAAATAACTACTTCAATAATAATGATAATAATAATAATAATAATTCTTATTATATAATAATAATAATAATAATGATAATAATAATAATAATTATTATATAATAATAATAATAATAATAATAATTCTCATTATTATTATTATAATGATAGTAATAATTCTTATTATTATTATTATTATAATGATAATAATAATTCTTATTATTATTATTATTATTATTATTATAATTCTCATTATTATTATTATAATAATAATAATAATTCTCATTATTATTATTATTATTATAATAATTCTCATTATTATTATTATAATGATAATAATAATTCTTATTATTATTATTATAATGATAATAATAATTCTTATTATTATTATTATAATGATAATAATAATTCTTATTATTATTATTATAATGATAATAATAATTCTTATTATTATTATTATAATGATAATAATAATTCTTATTATTATTATTATTATTATTATTATTATCATTATTATTGTTATTATTATTATTATTATATTATAATAATTATTATTATTATCATTACTGGAATTATTCGTGTAATTATTTTCATGAATATAATTACGATAATTATTAATTAATTTAATCGTATATATTTTTAGGTATTATTTCATTATTTTCTAAATAATAATAATAATTTCTATTATGATTTTAAAAAAGTAATGTACATCTTTTTCAATAAAAAAAAACCCAACCATCATTTGTCGCAATGGCACGCTTGAGATTCCCTGGGTATACCCAGGGAATCTCAAGGATTCGTTCCGAGCCCATCTCGCAACGAGACGGCGAATCATTGTCCTATCATGTGCTCTAATTCCGTTGGAATTTCCTAGGCGAGGTCACCGGATGATGGATTATAAGTCGAATTATTCGAATACTGAACCAAGTCAATGAAAATAAAGATTCGGTGTTTGTTATTGTCGTTGAATCAAGTCGAATTATCATCGATTCGCGAGACTCATCGTAATCATATTTCTCAGGCTTGATTCACGTAGCTCGTGTTCCGTAATTCGAAGCTTGTATTCGATTTTTTCACGCGCGACAACGATCCCGATACGCGTTTGTCACGCGTTTTATCGCTCTGTCATCCGTTGCTGAACCCGTGTACGACTTCTATGTACAATATTTATATGTACATGCGAGTGAGGTTCCCGCGGGGCACGTTTTACTGCGGATCGACAATCGACGAGCACGATTGATCGATGACGATTCGTCTCATCGAATTTATCGAGGATTATCGATCCACGAGAGACTTTCACAATCAATCGTTTCCTCGTTCCACGAACTCTTCATCCGGCTCACGGCGAATCCTACGATTATATCGTTTATAAATAAATAAATAAATAAATTTAAATGCAAAATGAAGACAATTTGATGATATCAAACTCTCGTTTAATCCGCAACACGATTGACTTATAATGAATTTTAAATAAAATAAATAAAGGAATGAATAAACGGAAAAATCGAGTTTATAAATATGAAGCATCTTAGGAACGTAGATCGGGCGAGGGTATGAGCTGAGAAACCGTAAGCCTTGCGTAATTGAGCTTCGTCATTGAAATTCTCATTTATTGAGACGCGATAGACCCGAGAACGGGCGGGAATGCGATTACCGTTGGAGTCTGATAGGTCAGCGAATTAATATCCTGGCGTGAATCAAACGCCCGGAGTTCATCAACTGCGAATTATCGGATAACCGTCAATGACATAGCTGGTTCAATTGTAATTATTATCTTATTATTTGCTATGGGTTTCTTCCTGTTTTTTAAATTCATCTTTTTTTTTTGCTGCTCGCAGATGAATCACACGGCTACACCGAGAAACAACGTTACGATGGGTGGTACAACAACCTTGCGCATCCGGACTGGGGTTCCGTTGGCAAGTAGAATTTTTACGTTTTATCTTACGTTAATTTTTTTTTTTGGCCTTGTTGCGGAAATTTTTTTTCATATTGTTTCGGACGATATTAATAATAATTGATGTTGTAATAAGAAAAAAATCGTGTAAATGATGTAATCATTATGATTTTGATTTGCTTACGATTTTTTATCCCGAACAAAATTTGTTTTATCCGAGCTATTTATATTTTGTTACTTTTCATTTATTTCTTTTTATTTTCAATCTCTATTTTATTAATAGGAACAAAATTCTAAATAATTTTTCTTGTGATCTAGATATGTTATTAAATAGTATTATTGAATAATAATTGTTGTTGTAATAAGAAAAAAATCGTGTTAATGATGTAATAATTTTTTATTATCATTTTGATTTTCTTACGATTTTTTTTCCTACATAAAATTTATTTTATCCGAGCTATTTATATTTTGTTACTTTTCGTTTATTTTTTTTTATTTTCAATCTCTATTTTATTAATAGGAACAAAATTTTAAATAATTCTTCCTATAATCTAGATATATCATTAAATAGCGTGAGATTGTTTCTGCGCAAGAATTATTTTTTTAATTATCTCAGACAGCAATGAATTAATAATTAGTAATTATTATAATATCAATTTTCGTAATGATGATACAATAACTTTTTACGATAATTTTGATTCGCTTATGATTTTATCCTCAAGTAAAATTAATTATATTCGAGCTATCTATTTGCTCTATTTGTTTTTAAATTTATTTTTATGTCTTCGCTGTCATCTTTTTAATCGGAAAAAAATATCAAAATTACTTTATCATTCTTAATTTTTGTTTTAATTGCGTCGTTTCGATTCGCAGACAGTCGTCTCATTAGAAAAATTCCGGCTGCTTATTCCGACGGGGTTTACATGATGGCGGGACAAGACAGGCCATCGCCACGAAAATTGAGCGATCTTTTCATGCAGGGTGACGACGGTATTCCGTCGATGAAAAATAGAACTGCTCTCTTCGCCTTTTTCGGTTAGTTTAATTTGTGATCCGGCAATTTTGTAAATTTAATTCTTCATTAATTCATTTTATTTTATTTATCGTGCCAATGGATTATTCAATTTATTCTCAACGCGATAAAGTTTGCGAATTTAATGAAAATTAATTATTTTAGGACAAATTGTTACGTCCGAGATAATAATGGCGAGTGAGAGCGGTTGTCCCATCGAGTTTCATCGCATCGAGGTGGAGAAATGCGATTCCACGTTTGACAAAAAGTGCCAGGGAAACAGATACATTCCTTTTTTAAGGGCGGATTACGATCGTCAGACCGGACACAGTCCCAACAGCCCTCGGGAGCAGGTAACTCATCAATTTGTTTTTTTTAATCCAAGTTTTAATGTTAGTATTTTTTTTATTCAACTTTTCCACTTTGTTTCTACATCGTCCACCTCAAAGTGATATAGGCTGAGCCTGGAACAGAGAGGAATAATTTTTTCAAAGAGAAAAAAAAATTAAGTTTCAAAAAATAAATTCAAAAAAATAATTAATTTGTAAACCAATATTGTAAATAAAAAGTTCGAAAATTATGTGATAAAAATACAACGCTCGAGAAGATAATGCGAAACAACCGCTACAATACAATGCAATTCAATTTTCGATCATAAAGAATTAACTAAAATTTTCCAATAATCAATAAAACTCCAATAAAAAATAATGCAGACGAAAATTTGAAATGTATGAAAAAAAAAAAAAAAAAAAAACAATGCGAAATAATGTAAATTCGAAAAATAGCGACATCACAAAACAATTGCTTTCTATTGTCAATAATAAAAATGAAGATTAAAAAATGTTTATCAAATAAAAATCAAAAACATATGAAATATTCATAAAAAATAAATAAATAAAATAAACAGGAGAGGAGATAACTCGAAAAAATAGCTGTGATAACGTGAGGTTGCAGATAAACAAAGTAACGAGCTGGATTGACGGTAGCTTCGTTTACTCGAGCAGCGAAGCTTGGGCAAACACCATGAGATCCTTCAAGAACGGTAGTTTTCTCATGGAACCTACGCGACAATTTCCCGTGAGGAATACGATGCGGGCACCGATGTTCAACAACGCGGTTCCAAGCGTAATGCGTATGCTCAGCCCGGAACGACTCTATCGTCAGTAAAACCGTTTTAGTTTTTCGTTTATAACGCGTTTGTTTCGTTGTACCGTTTTTTCTTCTCTTCCTACGATTTTTTTTTCTTTCCTCTTCTTTTTTCATCATCGAGTGAATGTTGCTAGAAGTTGTGGCTGCGCTTTCGCAATGAGCTTGGCGAGCCGGGTGTCTTCATCATTGTCGGTTTCGAAATCATCGGCACACCCCCCGGAGACGTACGAAACAAACACGATTATTGCGCATCGTGTAATTGCCCTAACAACGGAGAATTTCTTTTTTTTTTTTTTTCGTCATCTCTTTCCGATTAAATTTGACGAAGAAATTGTTTATTATTTATCTCATTCTTTTATTTTTTTCGATGAAAATCGATGAGAATATTATTTTCTTTCAATTAAACGATTATGGAGGAATTGTTTTTTGTTTTCTTTTTTTTTTTTTCTAATAAAATTGAGGAAGAAGATTGCATCGTGTAATTGCTTAAACAACAGAGAATTTCTTTTTTTTTCGTCATCTTTTTCCGATTAAATTTGACGAAGGAATTGTTTATTATTTATCTCATTCTTTTATTTTTTTTCGATGAAATTCGATGAGAATATTATTTTCTTTCAATTAAACAATTACGGGAAAATTGTTTTTTGTTTTCTTTGTTTTTTTCTAATTAAATTTAATAAGAAGATTGTTTTTATTTTGTTTTTCAAATTGAATTAGACACGATAATTGTTTCCTTGCGAGAAAAAATAACGCGAATGAATTTTTCTTTTGATTTTTGACACTCGTTTTACCTTTTTTTAGTTTTGGGAGATCCCAGAACGAATCAGCATCCTCCGATGTTGGCTTTTGGTATTATTTTTTATCGATGGCACAACGTAATCGCGGCTAGGGTGCAAAATCAGAATCCTGGAATGTCCGACGAGGAAGTGTTTCAACGAGCTCGAAGAATCGTCGTTGGCACGATTCAGGTATTGTTGTTTTTGTTGCTTGTGCGTCGTTTTTTTTCTTCTTCTTTTTCTCTTTCTTTTCAATCGACGTTTCTTTTATTTTAAATACTCTTCGGCTAATGAAATTCCTCGACACGTTTGGAACACGGTCGGTTGACACACTTTTCCTCGTACTCGCTTATCCGCGACGTGCTTGCACACAATAAGTGAATACGGAGATAATATTGAATTAGGATTGGACGGACAACAGCTTTGAGAATCTGGAAAAAAATTGTATATTATTGTTATTCTAATATTTAATATATTTATACTTATATTTTGTGATAATTATTTCTCTCGAACTTCGGCTGGAAATCAGATTTACGTATTCTTTTCCAATTTCTACTGTGAATTTTTAACTTTTTATTGAGAAGCCTGGATGGAAAGATTGAATTGAATCAAATAAGATTATAAATTGAACAAACAAATTCAATTTAATCGCAGCGTGACCAAATTTAGCGATTAATTTGAAAGAACCATCAATTAAAAAATTCTCGAATTTATTTCATTTTTTTTTTATTTAGATACCATATTAGTATATTGTGTAACGAGGAGGCAATTGGGCACTTTTAACGTCGAGCGCGGATGTTTGCTGAAAATATCGCGCGAACCGTTAAAATGTCCGCCTTCGAGATGCACACGATAGTTTATATAACAAAACCATGTTATCCGAGCTTTACGCACTGTTACGAAGGCGTACATTGAAACTACAGTAGGACCTCTCTAATCGGAACCCCTCGAATCGAAACACGCGGAGAAGAATCATTCCCCACTCCTACATTTTTCCGCCGGCCATGATGTTATAAACAAACGACACGAGACAAATGTCAGTTCCCTGCGAAGATGCACTCCCGACTAATTTTATCAAACGTTTGACGTTTTCCTAGCAATTTTGGCAACTGCAAAGTCAACCAAAAATATCAACGGTTGAATTTGGACATCTTTACAACTATAAAGTCAACCGTAAAAAATAATCCTAATGGTTGATTCAACGGTTGTTTAAACGCAGGATTGTTGACTTTCGAAGATGAACAGTTGAGAAGCTGTCGAAATTCAACCGTTGAACTTTTACGTTGACTCAACTGTCTTTTTCAACCGGTTGACCGAAATTACAGGGTTTTTTTGTAAAAAATTGTAGGCTAGGGACATTTTGAGATACGGCACTGACAGTAGACGTGGTTCAGATTTTTTCTGTAACCCCTGCAATCGCATTAGGAGACCCAATCTGTTTCGATTAGAGGGGTTGTACTGTAACCCGATGTTAAATAACTGTAGCGCCCACGGGCGAAGCCCTGGCGGGGTCCAGGGGCGTCGCCTCGGTGGGGTCCAGGGGCGAAGCCCCGGTAGGTGGGGGTTGTGAACAAACGGTACATAAATCTGATGCATATTAAATATATAATCAATTTTTTTTAATCTCTGAGAACAAATGGAACATAAATAAATAAATTTTCTTAAGAAAAATTGTAAGCGCAATGACACAATGTCGATACTGTCAGTCCATGTGACAGGAGATCGAATGAGCTGATCTGTCTCCTGTTCGCCAGTCTTTTGTTCTGCAAAGACGGTAAATAGTACATTGTGACACTAGTACGAAAATAGTACATTATGACACTAGTACGAAAAAAAAAATTTCTGACAAGTGTGAGTGTGCAGAACGAGCCGAAGGCGAGTGTTGCAATCATACGAGTGCAGAAAACGTTTTTCGTACGAGTATCATATACATTTTTACGTCACAATGTGTGTAAATGCGGTTTGACGCGAACGAAGTGACCGTAAAACCGCACTTTTACGCGCAGCGCGTCATAAAAAAAAATTCACGCCGGCTTGACATAGGTGAGGGAGAAAATATTTACGTCCTAGGAGTTAAACTTGCACTTTTGCGTACGATCTACCATACGAACAGTCGAGAGTCGCTAAAATGTATATGTTGCCTCCCGCAAAAACGCACGGAAAAGCGAGGTAAATATGGTTGCGTTATATAAACTCGTTATTTCTACGTAAAATTTTATTTTACATACGTTCTCATTACGATGTCGTAAAAAATTGGTAAAAAAAAAACACGTCCATGTTTCTCAAGACTTAAGTCGGGTAATTAATTGAATTTAAAAAAAACATTGATGTACAAAAAACAAAATGCTTCGAGAGTCATTGACGGATGGCCGATCGTAACTTCAAACGTTTCATTTATCATCTCACATTTACTTATTATTATTATTGCTAATATGATTATTTTTAATCGATAAAATATTTGCATTAAAAATTAGACCACGTTTGCCAAGGCCTCCTTAAAGGGAGCGTACATGACTCCGCGATCAGAATGCATGCGCGTTCGAGCATAATTTTCGAGGCTAATGAGATGCTCCGACGAGTTAACGAGTCCGAGTCTTCGGTGACACAGATTTCAAGCAGCTGCTGCGCCAGATATCCATCGCAATGCAGTTGCATACCTGCGCGAGTTGATATTGCAAAAAAATGTTTGAATAAACGAAAAACAATAATTCGATAATTCCAAGCTGATTCTTTCGAATTTGAGGTGATGCAGAAACTCCAAAGAATTTTTAAAAATTTATTCCGACTACCGTGGAGAGTAATTCGTGCGTTACGTCAAATTCGGAAGAAGTAGATCGCAAATTTCGAAGTGATATTTGATGAAAACTTTACTCACCAATTTTAATTTTTCTCATTTATTCGTTAATTTCATTTTATCCATTTTTACTTTATTTATTAATCATTTTTCTTTCACTCTTTTGTATTTTGATTTTTAAAGCAATCTTCATATTATATATAATTTAATATTTTTAAGTAATATTTAATTTATAACTTTTTCTGTGAGACAGCGAAAAAAAAGAAAAAATTTCTTTCGTTTGAAATTTTGGCTATTTTTGCAGAACATCGTCATGTACGAGTATCTTCCGGTTCTATTGGACGAGGAAACGTCGATTTACGAAGGTTACAAGCCGGATCTTCATCCCGGAATAAGCCACGTGTTTCAAAGCGCAGCTTTTCGTTTCGGTCACACGCTCATACCTCCGGGAATATATCGTCGCGACGATAGTTGCAATTATCGAAAGACTCGCATGGGCCATCCGGCCATAAGACTCTGCGACACCTGGTGGGACTCGAATGTGAGTGAGTGCGAAGAAATTAATCGTTTGTACGGACATTCGAACGTACGAAAATCGCTTCGTACCCATTTTTTTAACCCGATTCGGAAACGTTCGAGCCGATCTCTCGTTGATTATTATTATTTAATTCGATTCGGTAATTAAATTGTGTCGAGTGATTCTGAGAAAAAAATAATATGCGAATATCAAATTGGATTTTTTTTCGACAATTACGTGGACATTTGGTGGGGTTTTGAAGGGGATTAAGCGGCTTATTTTGGTATGACGCTCTTGAAAATATTTTTGACTTTTTCGTGACTTTTTTTTTAATGGAAGTTTTCGTAATCGGTGCGAATTTTTTTAAATTAAATTCAGTCATGTCCTGTACGAGAAAAATCTTTTTTTGACAGTTTAGAAACAAATGTTTTCGACCGATCTAGGATGACGTTGGATAAAAAAATGATACGGAACATTTATAAATATTAGAATCTCTTGAACGGTATGAAAGATTTTTTTTCTGATAGAAATCAACAAATTAATAGTTATTTAAGAAATTACCGTTGATTTCGAACGGTTTTTCAAACATTTTTCTCTTCTTATAAAGAAAATTTATTTTTCCAAATAGAAAAAACGCTATAAAAGCTTGAAAAACTTCTTTTTATTCAGACTTACCACCGTTTAAAAAAAATACCATCGAAAAAAAGTGCTTAAAAAAATTATGAATACGAAAAATTAATAAAAAAATGTTAACTTTCATGAAATCAGCTATGCCAAGTCCATAAAATATCGTTTTTTCACCAGCAAATTGCATTTCTACCAATTTCACCCTAAAATACTCCCACAAGGATTTCTCAATTATTTCTACACATTATTTTTTTCATTGCATTAAATTATTTCTCTGAGAGAAATTATAACGAATCGAGTAATACGATAATAAGATTCAGCAGCGTTTAATTGAATGTGCATCGACAGAAAGTATTGGAGAACAGCACGATCGAGGAACTGATAATGGGAATGAGTTCGCAAATAGCCGAGAAGGAAGACAATCTTCTCAGCAACGACATAAGAAACAATTTGTTCGGTCCCATGGAATTTTCACGAAGGGATCTCGGGGCTCTCAACATAATGCGAGGACGCGACAACGGTTTGCCGGATTACAATACCGCAAGATCTCATTTCAAGCTTGCCCGAAGAAAAACTTGGAACGACATAAATCCAGAATTTTTTGAAAATAATCCGGAAATGTTGAAAGATTTGAAAAATATTCACGACAATGATTTGGAAAATATCGACGTTTACATCGGTGGCATGTTGGAATCCAAAGCCGGACCCGGTGAACTCTTCGCCGCTGTTATCAGAGATCAATTTCTCAGACTCCGAGATTCCGATCGATTTTGGTTTGAAAACGAAGAAATTGGGTGAGTTTTTGGTATCGGTTATTTTTTCCTTTATTTTTTCAACCGTTGAGCAATCGAAAACGATTCGGAAATATCGATAATTGATTTGAAATTAATATCAGGGTCGAATAAATTATAAGGAGAGAAAGTTTTACACCTTTTGCTTCTTCAATTACGAGGATTTAATAAATACAAAAATTATTATATAATAATATGTATGTTTTTAGTATTTCTCTGGCTCATTTTTGGTCGAATAAAATTCCTGACCAAAAATCTGCTGCCGGGTTTCAGTAAAATAAAAAAGAAATTCCACCTAAAAATTAACTTCTTCCGAATTATTGTCTTCTACGTTAATCGAATAAAAATTATTATATTTATTATTTTATTGTATATTATTTAATTATATTATAAAAATTATTATATTGATAATAATTTGTTTCTACTTTCCCGGCTCATTTTCGATCGAATAAAATTCCTTCTGGAAAATCTTACGCCAGGTTTCAGTAACAAAAACCAATCGAAACAAAATAAGATATAATTAAAATAGAGACTTTGGTATCAATTTTGAATAAAAATATATTAAAAAAATAGCTTTCAATATTTTTTTCTTTCTTAATCAAATGCAAAAATTGCTTGAAAAATGGATTAAAATGTGGTGTTTTTTTTCAAATAGAATATTCACAAAGAGCGAAATTGAAGAAATAAAACGCGTGACACTGTGGGACGTGATAACGAACACGACGGACATAAGCCCGGAGGCGATTCAGAGAAACGTATTCGTCTGGAAGGACAACGACCCGTGTCCACAACCGTTTCAACTCAATTCTTCGGTGCTTGACGAGTGCGTGCCGCTTCAACGTTGCGACTACTTTCAGGTAATAAAAAACACTCGAATTATCGTTTTAATTCGTCGCTGCTTCGGTCAAATCTTTTCGCCACGTTCTGACAAAGGATTTGATGCGAGAGTGAGAAAACTCTTTTTTATTCAACTCCAGTTGAACTCAATTTAAATTAAATTTAATTTAAATTTAAATTTAAATTAATTAATTAATCAATTAATTTTAGTTTAAAATTTAATTAAACTAAATTTTTAACTGGCCAGTGGAACTCAATTTTAATTGAAATTTAGATATTTTTTCCCGATCATACGCTCACCGATAATTGCGTTAATCACTGGGAAATTTTTTGTTGATATTGCGAGTAGCGTGAAGTCAATAATTCGAGCCTGAACATTTTTTTTTCGTAATTGAAACGTTAGAATCGGTAATTGTCAGGTCTTATCCAGTCGCGCTATAATTCCGACAATAAAACAATGAAATCAAATGATTGGAACGAAATAAAATAATTATTATAGTTTTTTTAAAATAAATCCATATAAGTATATCAAATTGATAATTAAAATAATTATTTTATCTTTTCGATCCATCTGATTTATAATTCCTCTTAGATAATAAAACCAAATAAAATGATTGATCAATCATTGCTTATTAGTCATTTTTGCTTCGATTTCCTTTGTGAACTTCTGCCACCGCTGGTCTAAAATTTTTCACCTGAAAATAAATCAAACGTATGGAAAAAAATTGAAATAAATGGAAAAAAAAATGAAAAAAATGAATTATTCACAGGGAAGCGAGCTGGTTTTCATTTACTCGTGCGTGTTTCTCGCTTTCGTGCCGATACTAGCGGCAGGAGTGGCTTACGGTCTGGTGAAGCTGCAAAATCGTCGTCGACGACGTCTCAGGATACTCCAGGAGGCTATAAGGAAACGCAACGATCGTCGGATATGCGTTGACAAGATGATCGTTCGCGAATGGCTGCACGCGAATCACCGACGTCTCGTTAAAGTAAAATTCGGTCCGGAAGCCGCGCTTCACATAGTCGACAGAAAAGGCGAGAAGCTGCGTACCTTCGATTTCAACAATGTCAACGCTATTGCGATGGAAGAGTCGCAGGTAAGTTACGACAAAATAATCCAATAACGAATAAATAATATTGCTTTGTACAAAATTTTGATTGAAAAAAACAGTGAAAAAAAATCGAGTACTAGTTTGTGAGTTTTGAAGACAGGATTGCCAATTTTGTGACTATTTTTTATGCATGGGGCATTCCACGACATGTCGATCAAGATCTGGCGATCATTTTTCAGATCGTTTTCATAATTTTTTATTCGGAAGTACTCATCGAAAAAAAGGAATCTAATTTTTTTCAAATTTTTTAAACAATATTTTTTGAGATTTTTTTTTTAAATTGAAAAAATTTTTTTTTCTCGCCTGAAAAAATTCACAGAATTCTTATAAATTATAAGGAAATTTTTGAACGCTATTGCAAGATGGAGCTTTCAAAACTGCCGGAGAGAAAAAATGAAAATCAAAAAATTCGCCAACAAATATTGGTGCTGCATTTCTCACATATACAATTTTTTGATTTTTATTTTTTTCCTTCGGTAGTTTTGAAAGCTCCATCTTGCAGTAGCTTTTGCAAATTTCTTTATAGTTTATAAGAATTCTGTGAATTATTTCGGGCGAAAAAAAGCGGACGTTTTTTTTTAATTTTCAAAAAAACATCTAAAAAAATTTCAAAAAAAATTGGGTTCGTTTTTTTCGATGAGTACTTTCGAATAAAAAATTATGAAAACGATCTGAAAAATTATCGCCAGATCTTGATCGACATACCATGGAATGCCCCATATAGATTGAATCATTAATGAAATCGTAAGAATTCCGCGAGCCAAATTAATCTAATATACCAAAAATATTTCGTTGCATAAAACTTCGATTAAAAAACAATAGAAAAAAAAACTAAATACCAATTTTCAAGTTTTGAAAATAGGATTGCCAATTGTGTAATTATTTTTTTCTATAGCTCGAATGATTGTGAAAATCTCCACCACTGATTTATACAATACATAATAAAAAAAAAGAATTAACAAAACAAAACTAAACGAACAGAATTGCCAAAATTGCTTATAATGTTGTGTAAAATTCAAATAATCAAAATCGTCGAAATACTTAAATCCAAAACCCCCAATGGACCATCAAAAACCCATCAAAAATCCCCGAAACAATTATTTCCCTGCCATTTTGGAGCCCAGAATAAAAAAAGGTTAAAACGTTCGTCGATTAAAATTTTGAAAGAACGCGAGGAAAATAAATCCGTGAGCGCTTTCACGTAATTGCATTCGCGTCCGGTGCGAAGTTTCGTCTCACGTACGTGTTTCACTTGACGATTCGATCGGCTCGCGGGATTTCCCATTGCGACGGTTACCCAGCCGGATTACGAAACTCTTGGAGAACGCGGGGGCGTCACGTCGAGCCCGCGAAAGTGTATCGGACGGTCTCTTCTCGGAGCGATGAATACGTTTCACGCATCGTTTATTGTTACAGGAAAGCGAAACCGGTCAGAGCAAGGCGTTGGTACTGCTTCGAATTCCTCGGGATTACGACCTTGTCCTTGAACTCGATTCGTTGAGCTCGCGTAGAAAGTTCATCGCCAAATTGGAAACTTTTTTAACGTCTCACAAAAAATATTTCACGATTACTCAGACCAATCGTGATATCATGCTGGCCAAAGCGGAAACGAAAGAACGGAGACAGAAGAAACTGGAACAGGTGGGGGCAATAATATTTTGGGATTAAATTTTCCTGTTGGTTTTTTTGAATTTATTATACGATTTCTGTGGGATGATGGATTGAATTTCAGAGGAATTACATAGATTCGTAATTCGTTGATTTTTATTTGGATTTTATTTTGAATTAATTTTGTTTTTTTATGATTGATAGAAGATTGCAGCAAATGAAAGAGAATAGAATAATTTTTGATTGTTGAATTCTATAAATATCCGACGTTGATTAAAAACAGAATAATTTTTGGTTGTCGAATTTTTTAAATATTAGACATTGATATTATTTTTGGAGTAAATGTCAGCCAATTTAATAATTAAAAATGATCCAAATTCCGATTTTATTATTCGTTTTACATGAAAAAAATATTTTGGAGTAAAATTTTGAAAAATCGTTAAATCATTATCAATAAAATAAAGAAAAACAATTAATTTGGTTGTTTATTATTGATAAAAGATTGCATCAAATGAAAAAGAATAGAATAATTTTAGACTGATGAATTCTCTAAATATCCGACGTTGATTAAAAACAGAATAATTTTTGGTTGTCGAATTTTTGAAATATTAGACGTTGATATTATTTTTGGATCAAATGTCAGCCAATTTAATTATTAAAAAACTACCCAAATTCCGATTCCATCAATCGTTTTATATAAAAAAAAATATTTTGGAACAAAATTTGGAAAAATCATAAAATCATTATCAATAAAATAAAGAAAAACAATCAATATAGAAAAAAATCTATACAATAAAATTTTGAATTACCTATCTAATAAAATATAATAAAAAATCTCCAGTCAAACAATTTACCTTCAAATCGACTCGAGCTTCAAACAGTCCGATAAATTGAAACCGATCAAAGGCTTCGTGTTTTTGCTCCACGATCCAATAACTAACATAATTTTCTATCGTATTTCGATGCAGTTTTTCCGTGAAGCTTATTCGCTTACTTTTGGTCTACGTCCGGGCGAGAGACGTCGAAGATCCGAAGACAGCGACAGCGGCGAAGTCGTCACGGTTATGCGTACTTCCTTGTCGAAAGGCGAATTCGCAAGCGCTTTGGGTATGCGAGCCGATGCGGTTTTCGTCAAAAAAATGTTTCACATAGTCGACAAAGACGGCGACGGACGAATATCGTTTCAAGAATTTCTCGACACGGTTTTGTTATTCTCCCGTGGCAAAACCGAGGACAAACTTCGCATAATATTCGACATGTGCGACAACGATTGCAACGGCGTTATCGACAAGGAAGAATTGTCGGAGATGCTGCGATCGCTCGTCGAAATTGCCCGAACGACCAGTTTGTCGGACGATCACGTTACCGAACTAATCGATGGAATGTTTCAGGTAAACAGAATTAGACGAAATAAACAAAATAAATACAAAGAAAATACGAGAAAACAACGATTATTGGATTACATTATTTTAAATCGATAAAATAATTGTTGGTTTTCGAATATTGATTGGAATTTAAATAAATATATATATATTTTCTAAAATGTTTCGTGACACAACGTTTTTTAAAAATACAATTTGAATAATAATAATTATTATTATTCAAAATAATAATAATAATATAATAATTATTATAATTATTATTATTATTATTATTTTTATAATTATTATTATTATTATTTTAAAATAATAATAATTTTCTTATATCGTTATATCTCAATCGACCTTACCGATGGAATGTTTTAGATAAACAGATCCAACTAAAAATAAATAAATAAATAAATAATAAAAATAAAATTATAGGGTACGAACGTTATTGTATTTAATTATAAAATTGATCCATTAATTTTAACTTTTCATTATTCATTGAAATCAAAATAAAAACAAAAATACACATTCTCAAACATTCCGTGGCCCATATTTTTTTCGAAAATTCAAATAAAGTTAATGAAAGATAATTTTTCTTATCTCATAAAGAAAATTACTTTTATCGTGGATCCTACATTATTTTTTTTCAAAATTATCATCTTTGAAACGGAAATTGTTATGCCAACGATAAAATTTTTTTTTTTTAAAATAAAGTAAATGTTTAATCAATGCTTGAAGGGAGCTGGACTCGAGAGAAAGGATTATCTGACGTACAACGATTTCAAACTGATGATGAACGAGTACAAGGGCGATTTCGTGGCGATAGGTTTGGACTGCAAAGGAGCCAAACAAAATTTTCTCGACACATCGACCAACGTGGCTCGTATGACGAGTTTTCACATCGATCATTTGCCGCAGGACGATTCCAAGAGTTGGATGCGCGACCAGTGGGACGGAATATCAACGTTTTTGGAAGAAAATCGACAAAATATATTTTATCTATTCATATTCTACGTAATAACCATCGCTCTGTTCGTCGAGAGATTTATTCGTGAGTACTTCTTCCATCGATCCTTTGTCAATTCCATTTTTTTCATTTCGTTCCTGAATTCCATAAAGAATAAGATCTGACGATATAAAATAAAATCAATCTGACAATACAAAATAAATCAAAAAAATTAATAAAATATTCACAACGATTGGAAAAAAATATATTTCAAAGGATTGGTTCGATTGAAAAAATTAAATACATACATAATAAATTGACAAAATTAAGTCAATTAAATCAATACAAATTTTCATGATGATGAAAAAAAAAACGATTCCAACAGATTATTCGTTCATGACTGAGCACACGGATCTACGTCACATAATGGGAGTTGGAATAGCGATAACACGCGGTTCAGCAGCGGCTCTGTCATTCTGCTACAGTCTTCTTCTGCTCACGATGTCGCGAAATCTTTTGACGAAGCTCAAAGAATTTTCGATACAACAATACATACCTCTCGATTCGCACATACAATTTCACAAGATAGCCGCGTGCACCGCCCTATTTTTTTCCATTCTCCACAGCGTCGGACATTTGGTGAATTTTTATCACGTTTCCACTCAACCGATCGCTCATCTTCGGTGTTTAACGAGCGAGCTCAGCTTCCCGAGCGACGCTCGTCCAACGATATCCTTCTGGCTCTTCCGGACAATTACCGGTAAATCGCTTGCGTCGTTGTTTCCTCAACGCCTCACACCACGGTTCGAGCGCGGGACGAGGATGTATTTTTTCGCAATTTTTTTCGAACAAATTATGAATTAAAATTTTTTTAAATTAATTCTCGTGGTCAATGTATGGGGCAAAATATCGCGATTCACCGAACTGAAGCCCTTCTATCCCCCGATGTGGAAGATGATTTTTTTTTAGCATCCTTTGGATCCTACGATCCTCACTGATTTTTTTTTAGATTTTTTAGACTTCTTTCCCTGCCCTTCCCCCGACATTTTATTTTTATCAAGAGGTAACTGCTGTTTGTTCCTTTTTTATTTGGATGACATTTTTTTCCCGGATACTCTGTTGAAATTGAAAAACTTTTTTCATAAAATTAGAGCGAGCAGCGGGTTCCTAATATTTTTGTTTATTTTTTTGAAATTTTTCAAAAATTCGAGTTTTTTCGAAATTTGAATGTATGATTGTGGTTTCCCATCTAAAAAAAGGAAAGAAAAATGAAATCTAGGTTGCGAAAAAATCGATGTTTCGATTGTTTCGATAGAAAATCGATTTTTGAGTATGAATTAATTGTTGCCATCATCAGAAGGTAACTCCTATCGATTTTCTATCGAAATAATCGGAATATCGATTTTTTGCAAGATAGACTTTATTTTTCTTTTCTTTTTTTAGATAGGAAATCATTATCATATATTCAAATTTCGGAAAATCTCGAATTTCTGCAGAATTAAAAAAAAAATAAATAAAAATATTAGGAACCCGCTGCCCACTCTAATTTTATGAAAAAAGTTCTTCAATTTCAATAAAGTATCCGGGAAAAAAATTTCATCCAAATAAAAAGGGGGCAAACAGCAGTTACCTCTTGATAAAATAGTACATTA
This sequence comes from Sussaba pulchella, assembly GCA_963971145.1. NCBI lineage: Eukaryota > Metazoa > Arthropoda > Insecta > Hymenoptera > Ichneumonidae > Sussaba > Sussaba pulchella. The sequence continues at coordinate 7,291,573 of OZ020178.1, forward strand.
TGACACTAGTACAAAAAAAAATTTTCTGATGAGTGTGAGTTTGCAGAACGAGCCGAAGGCGAGTGTTGCAATCACACGAGTCCAGAAAACGTTTTTCATACGAGTATCGTACGAATTTTTATGGCACAAGGTGCGTAAATTTGACGCGAACGAAGTGAGCGTAAAACCGCACTTTTACGCGCAGCGTGTCATAAATAATATGGTGGGGAGAGCGGAGGGGAAGGACGGGTCTAAAAAATCTTTAAAAAAATGAGCGAGGTCATAGAATCCAAAGAATACTGAAAAAAAATCACCGTCCACATCAGGGGCGTAGGAGGGTTTCAGTTCGGTGAATTGGTAAATTTTGCCCCATATACATATGTGTATGAAATAGTATATTAAGCAACGAGTGCGGAAAGCCGGTCATTACCCACGAGGGTGGCGAAGCCGCCCGAGTGGGTGATTCCGGCTGCCCGCACGAGTAGCTTATACTATTTTTCTTCACGAGTGCATGAAGATGCTCGCACTAGTTGTCCCTTTACCGTTTGGGAGATACGTGGTCTTCCACGGTTTTTTGATTATCCACGGTGACTAGCTTCACAGCGTGGGTAATGTAGTCAAAATCGCACGCTTGCGTGCGATTCTGACACATTACTCACGCCGTGAAGTTAGTTACCATGGGTAATCGGAAACCGTGGGAGATCTCGTATTTTCCAAACGGAAAAGAGACAAGTAATGTGAGCATCTTCACGCACCCGTAAAGAAAAATTATTTGTTCTAATATACAAGACTGTTTGCGTTATACGCCTCCTCCAAAAGTGCACTCCGGCGAAATTGTTGCTCGGCAGTTGACAACGATTAAGCCATACGGTTCAATTGAAAAATAAAAAAAAATATATATTTAGAAACTAGACATTTGGGTTTACATCACCACGTAGGGAAAAATCGATATCACAAGAAAGAAAAAAATGGCCGGCCAGCGAATGTTTTTTTTTTTCAAATTTAACGAAATTTTTTTATTGTTTATGTAAAAAAAAATGGAAGAGGACGTTTTATGAGAAAATTGCTACGTGGTGTCGTAGAGACTGGTTTTTCAAATAATTTGAGACTCAGCCTATGCAAATTGGATGTATAGTTTTTTAAATACGTTGTCAACCAGGATGAAAAAAATAGTTTCGCGAAAAACGCGTTCAAAGTTTTGCTCGGTGCGATTGCTTCCTTGAAATCTTTTCACAGAAAATGCTGCTGAAAAATTTCTTCAAAAAAATTCATAAGAGCATCTTTAACACCTGCATCCTTCAGAAATTGGAAAAAAAAATTTTGAACCGTGTTGTGGGGCCTTAAGAAAAAAAAAACCTTTGAAAAATTATAAACAATTTTTACAATTTTTATTTTGTTCGTTTTATTTTATTTTATTCAATTTTTGTTGATCTTTTTTCTCTTGCAGGAGTCACTGGAATTCTTTTGTTCATCGTAATGACGATTATCTTCGTTTTCGCACATCCGACGATTCGTCAGAAGGCTTACAAATTTTTCTGGTTGACTCACAGTCTCTACGTTTTGCTGTACGCACTGTGTTTGGTCCACGGATTGGCCAGACTCACCGGTGGACCGAGATTTTGGATATTCTTCATCGGACCCGCCATTGTCTACGCCCTCGATAAGGTAATTATCAAAAAAAAGTACATGAAACCTGTTAATTAAATCCGCACTGTTTTCTTTCATGAAAAAAAAAAAAATTACTCGATCCGTGAAGATTTGATAATCTTCAAAAATTCAATCTCTGGTCAAATGTTTTTGTATTTTTTGCATTTGTTCTGCTCTGATTTTTCATTGACTCTAATTTGATAATTAGATAAATTTCATTCTCATGTTATTCAACAATAATAATAATAATATTCTAAATACCAAATAAATTCTAATGATTTATCGAGCCCGTGTTAATATTAAAATTAATATAAAATTCAAACGAATTTTCGTGTCAAATAAATACTAAAAATGTGTAGAAGTAAAAAAAACCCCCGTCTTTCATTTATTTATTTATTTATTTCTCTATTTATTTTAATAATTTATTTTTATCATTTTAATTTGCAGGTAGTCAGTCTGAGAACGAAATACATGGCTCTCGACATAATAGAGACCGAATTGCTGCCTTCGGACGTGATAAAAATAAAATTCTATCGTCCGCCGAATCTTAAATATCTCTCGGGTCAATGGGTCAGATTGGCTTGCACGGTATTCAAATCGAACGAGTTTCATTCGTTCACACTCACTTCCGCGCCACACGAGAATTTTTTGTCCTGTCACATTAAGGCCCAAGGACCTTGGACGTGGAAACTTCGCAATTATTTCGATCCCTGCAATTTCAATCCCGAGGACGAACATCCGAAGATAAGAATCGAAGGTCCTTTCGGAGGTGGAAATCAGGATTGGTACAAATTCGAGGTCGCCGTGATGGTAGGCGGTGGAATCGGCGTTACTCCTTACGCTTCGATGCTCAATGATCTTGTGTTCGGTACTTCAACCAATCGTTACTCCGGAGTTGCTTGCAAAAAGGTTATTTTTAATTTATAAAATAAATTTTCGTATTTTTAATTTTTTCCTATTTTTTTTTCGTTCATTCTTGTAAAATTTATTTTTTCAATTTATTTGGATGAAATTCTCGCTAATTTTGTATTTCTTTTTTGAATTCAATCAATGGAGTTTTATTTGCACAACTTTTACAAAGTTTTTTACAAAGGTAGTTTTTTTTCTTTTTTTTTAAATTTATTTGTTCGGAATTTTTTTAATCTTGATTTTTCGTCAACAGGTTCATTTTTTTTAAAATAAATCAGAGGAATGACATAATTTTTTGTTTCTTTTTGTAACATTTTTTTTTTCAATTTATAAAAAAAAATTTTTTGCTATTTTTGTATTTGTTTTTTGAATTTATTTGTTCGGAATTCTTTTAATCTTGATTTTTCGTCAACAGGTTTATTTTCTTTGGATATGCCCGTCGCACAAACACTTTGAGTGGTTCATCGACGTGCTCAGAGACGTTGAACGCAAAGACGTCACCGACGTCCTCGAGATTCATATTTTTATAACGCAATTCTTTCATAAATTCGATCTTCGTACGACGATGCTCGTAAGTAACTTGAGATTTACCTTAATTCAATCATCAATAACAATAATAATAATGAAAATAATAATAATTATTAATATAATTAAATTAATAATAATAATAATAATAATAATAATAATAATAATAATAATAATAATTATTATTATTATTATTATTATCGTGATTATTATTATTAATATAATTAAATTAATAATAACAATAATTATTATTATTATTATTATTATCGTGATTATTATTATTAATATAATTAAATTAATAATGATAATAACAATAATTATTATTATTATTATCGTGATTATTATTATTAATATAATTAAATTAATAATCAGAATAACAATAATAATAATAATTATTATTATTATATCACAATATCAACTTTTTTTCAATTTTGTGTATAACAAAATTATTATTAGTTGTTTGTAATAATAATAATAATAATAATAATAATTATTATTATTATAATTATTATTTTTGATTATTGTTATTATTATTATTATTATTAATTTAATTATATTAATAATAATGATAATTACCATTATAATAAATACGATAAATTAATAATGATTACACTGATAATTATTAATAATTGAATTCCCATTCTTAATTATTAATAATTATTGTATAACTGATTCCCAGTGATTGAACTATTATCGTTATTGCTATGTTCGTTATTATCATGGCTCTGCACGAATTGTATGTACAATTTATCGCGAAAGAAATTTTGTTTCATTTTTCTTCCATTCGATGATACGAAAAATAATGGATAATCAGAATTACTTATTTTTTTTTTACGTTGCAGTACATCTGCGAGCATCATTTTCAGAGGCTCTCGAAAAAGAGCATCTTCACTGGACTCAAGGCCATCAATCACTTCGGCCGTCCGGATATGACCTCAATATTGAAATTCATTCAGAAAAAGCACAGCTACGTGAGTTCGATTCTATTATATACTTTATTTCGTCGAATTTATCGATTCAGGCCATTTTTCGACCCTTCCAAAGTCAACCGATTTGCCATCGTGGAACACAAAATCGATAAAAAACTAACGAAAAAAAATTCCGTTGTCTTCAGCACCGTCTGTGAATTATTTTCAAGATTTCCCCAAAATTTTCCCCATAAAAAATTTGAAATTTCTGAAATAAAAAAATTATTATATTCGGTCAAATAAATTAGAACCAACAATGAACTCATTTTGGGAAATACTGCGGACACTCTCCAGTGATAAATCTTTTGAGAAAAATGTGTTTAAACAATTTTCAAAAAACCTGTAGAGACCAAGGTTAATATATTTTTTTTATTAATGTTTCAGGTTAGCAAAATAGGAGTATTTAGCTGTGGACCTCGTCCTCTGACGAAAAGCGTCATGTCAGCTTGCGACGAGGTCAACAAGGGTCGCAGACTTCCGTACTTCATACATCATTTTGAGAACTTCGGCTGACACTTCACTAGCAAATACTTCACGAAGCAAATAGCTCACTGAAAGAGAAACGAAAAAAAAAATTGAAAAAATTACAATAAGAATAATAATCTTGTAAATACTGTGTGTGTGTGTGTGTGACGATTGTGTATCTAAATGCGTGTACGAATTTTTATATAATTTATATTGTGAGTCGAAGAAAGAGAGAGAGAAAGAAGAAGAGGAATAGAGACGACGTCTTAGTATTATTTCATTCTGGAGCAAGAACAAAAAAAACGATTTCGGAGTGACGAAATAATAAATTATTAGGAAAATGTGGTTCGCAAATAAATCAAATTATACTCATCGACGAAAAATTGAAGAAAAAAAAATGGCAAATTTTTTCATTCTCCTGCACGATTTTCTCTTCGATTTCCGAAAAGAGCCAACGAAGTTTTATCCGATTTTTCTATCAATAGAATAAAGAATCCGATGCATGCATTCTTTGAAAAATAATATTACAAATATTAAAGAATTATTTTAACTAATTTCTCGAGAATTAGTATCAAAATAATTTAAATAAATCATTTAATTTTATTTTATTTATTTAATTTATTTATTTTTTCTAATTTAAATTAATTTCAATGAAATTAAAAATTAATTGATTGATTAATTAAATTAATTAAAAAATTAAACAATGAGAGAAATTTCGGGAAGGAAAAAGGAAGAAAAATAATATACATAGATGAATATATAAAAAAAATAATATTACAAATATTGAAGAATTATTTTAATTAATTTCTCGAGAATTAGTATCAAAATAATTAAAATAAATAATTTAATTCAATTTTATTTATTCAATTAATTAATTTTTTTAATTTCAATTAATTTAAATTTAATTAATTAATTAATTCAATTAATAAAAAAATAAATTAAACAATGAGAGAAATTTCGGGAAGGAAAAAGGAAGAAAAATCATATACATAGATGAATATATACATAGATATATTATTATTATTATAAATATATTTAGGTTATTTCCGTCAGTCTCCGAACCAAATCCTTTCGCCTCTCCATCGCTTTCTGCTGGCATTCGTGGCGTCCTTGAACGAAAAAAAACCAACAAAAAATCAATGCTACAATTTTGAGAACGTAAAAAAAACAGGTTAAAATTCCGTAAAGACACGACCTTGAACCAGATACGGTGATCAGGTACAAAACGAGATGGAAAAGTCACTTCGGCTTGCATGTATACGAACGAAGTTCTCCTTTTTACGTCTCCTGTTCGCACGCCTACATAATTAACCCTCGCTTTCGCTCGGTCGCGAGGTCTTCTTTGGCAATCTCGCGTCTGTGATCCAACATACACGCGCCTTTCGCAGGTTCGCAAGGTAAAACGTCGAACGTTTCGTGAAGAAAAAAAAAAATCGAACGTACGTGCGACATCCGGTCGTGGCTCTGCTACGCAATCTTCGATTTTTCACGACGTCGGAAAAAATGAACAACAAAAAATCTTCATCTTCTTTTCGCATCGCGAAAATGATTAAAATAATGTATATTTATTTGATAAATAACGAAATGAATTTTTTTTAAATTACGAATCAGAACAAATAATAATTAATTTTCCACAAAATTTGATTCAATGAATTATGAATTATAAATAATCGTAAATGTTAATTCGGAAAATTCTTAAAAGAATATGTGGAATTAATGAATTAATTAATTGTTACAAATAATGACAACTAAAGGTGAATTTTTTTTTAGATTAATTTAATAAATTATGAATTATAAATAATCGTGAATTATATTCGATTAATTTACTTTATTCGTGAAATATAAATTAAAATATTTGTAGAATACGGTTAAATAGTTCGTTGACGTGCCACAAGTATGATTGAATAAATTCGTCGTTGATTCGAAATAACAAGTACAGAAATAAATTTACGTTGTGGAAACAAGGAGTTTTAATTGATAATTCTACGGGGTACGGGAGGAAAGGGATACGTCCAATTGCTGCTTTTGCCGGCCTCGTGCTCGATCCCGTCGTGATGTATATCCGAGGATTCGTGAGAAACGTAACCACGATTGACGACGCCGTGCTGATGAGCCTGCTGGTGATGATGATTGTGGGGCTGAGGCGATGAGTGCTGCTGCTGCTGCTGCTGCTGCTGCTGTTGCTGCTGCTGCGACGTCTTTGGTTCGTCGGTGCTCAATTTTGTCGATATTTGACTGAGCAACAATGAAATAAAAATAATAATTACGTCTTTGAAAAAATTATCAATTCCGTTTCTATTAAAAAATATTTTTAATATTCCTCCAGTGAGTAGATTTCAATAATGAGTAATATTAATATTTCAATGATCGGAGATTGATATTCCAATAATCAGAGGTTAATATTTCAATAATCAGAGATTAATATTTCAGGAATTAGAGATTGATATTTCAATAATCAGAGATTAATATTTCAATAATGATATATATATAATAAAATCGTCAATAATGAGTAATAATTATGTAATATTCCTCCAGTGAGTATATTTCAATAATGAGTAATATTAATATTCCAATGATCAGAGATTAACATTCTAATAATTAGAAGTTAATATTTCAATAATCAGAGATTAATATTCCAATAATCAGAGATTAATATTTCAATAATGATATATATATAATGAAATGTTCAATAATGAGTAATAATGATGTAATATTCCTCCAGTGAGTACATTTCAATAATGAGTTCCTTGAGATTTTGCTTGATCGAATTATCGATAATGATAATAATAATAATACCAATAATAATAAGAATATGATAATTCTGTAATTATCATATTATTGATTATTAATAATTATTTTCTACTCTATTATATCATTCCGTTATTCCTTTTTTGTATTGGATTATTAATAATTAAAAATAATCAATATCGTTTCTTTTTTTTTGTTTGTATATATTCAATATTTTAAAATAAATTCGTACCTTAAAATTCGATCGCTAAAATTGTCCTCTATCTTGGGTAATTTTCTTCTACCGTTTCTCGTGTCGAAGCTCTCCTCGATAATCACGTGACGGTCATACGGCGTGTCGTAGTCGACTTCCAGTATAGTCGAGAACTGATTGGGAAATATAAGGTCTATCGCAGTGATAATTATACCGCCAAACAAGCAACTGATACCTGAAAAATAATTAACGAACATTACAACATTTTTTTTTAATTCTCAATAATTCTTAAAAATAATAAAAAAATTACCAGAGTTGACTATAGAGTGAATTAATTTTTTTCTTTTTAAGTAAGAGAAGGCAAAATTAGTAATCTCTTCAATTACGCCTTTAATTAAAAATTACACGAGATTGGTCTAAAAACATTCGAAGACCTAATTTACGTTAATAAATATAAATTTCAATCATCGAATTTCTTCACACGCTCGTTCAAATATGAAAAAAAAAAATCCATCCATGGGCAATCGTCGAAGAAAGCTCGTATCAGGATATTTATTCTTGTGAAAAATTTATAATGAAAAGAAAAAAGATAAAATAAACAAATGACAATTTACTTTGAAAGCTTGTGAAAATATAAATAAAATTCTGCTAGTATTTCCACTCTACAGGCGTGTCTTCAAAATTACTTCGACAAACATGAAAATAATGCAACACGACGATTGATGGATGTCTAGCCGAGAGGTGGGAATTTATGTAGGGTATGTTGCATGAGAGAATGAAACGGCGCAAACAGTTAAAATAGTGAAAGTACTCGGTAGGAGAAGGTCCCCTGACCTTTCTTTCTCTCTATTCCTCGCTCCATGCTCCGTACTTCATACTCTCCTCATCTCTCTCTCGCGCGCCTTTGTGCAAACTCACGGACGAAATCAAAGTACAATGATTTTTCTGACGACCGACTCAACGGATTTCGAATGAAGATGCATTCAAAATATTAGGTTGTGTAATGAATTCCCGCATATTTTTGTATGTGATTTTTTTCCCGCAATTTTATGATTTGTTAGGTAAAATATATACATTAGGGTGGTTCTTATTTGGATTATTTTTCTTCTGAAATGTAATTGGGGACTGGTGTCAATCAATGGCAAAAAAAACTATTTGAGCCTAGTTTGAACGTCTTAGTCCAACTCCTTCACCTTCCGAGAAGCGGGTGAAGTTTCCCGTTTAAAATACACGCAATTTATCTCCATCCCCGTAATTATATTGGTGGAAGGACTAATTATTCTTGAAAAAATCCAATACTATATGGAATTCACGGGTATAAACCCTACTTTTAGGAAAAAAATATAACACATGTATGGGTCATTTTTATATTTTTCACTCTTTTTTAAATTAAAAATTGATGAATCTGCATAAAACCTGAGCCAAGTGGGACAAAATTGACGTAAAACATTCAACTCAACCTTCCCGAACGATCACAATCAATGTAGGGTCTCGTAATTCTCAAATATTCTATTTATTTCCGAATTATCCCAATAAATTGCAGGACGATCGTCAGGGACCGGTGCGAAGGTGCGTGTAAATGTGGCATGAAATGACCCATGTGTCATATTTTTTTCCTGAAAGTAGGGTTTATGCCCGTGAATTCCATATAGTATTGGATTTTTTCAAGAATAATTAGTCCTCCCACTAATATAATTACCGGGATGGAGAAAAATTGCGTGTATTTTAAACGGGAAACTTCACCTGCTTCTCGGAAGGTGAAGGAGTTGGACTAAGAGGTTCAAACTAGGCTCAACATTTTTTTTTTGCCATTGATCGAACCACCACTCTCCAATCACATTTCAAAAATGACCCAAATAAGAACCACCCCAATATACATGCATTCGTGCAAGTCCTTTCCTTGCTCCACGAGCCTATCTGCTTCAATTTATCGAATCAATTCGTTCCAATCAATTTTCAGGCTTTCAAAATGTAAATTACAGGCGTGAAAAAATTTATTTTCGACATCTGCACCGTTTCCCATTTTTCGTGCCTCCTCAAACTTCCACTTCAAAAGCCTCAAAATTAATCAATTTTCATTAATTCCAAGAGTCAAAGCATATAAAGTTTCCAAAGCAAGACAAGAACTTGCGAATACATAAACACATAATACCCAACGAATCACAAAATTGCGAGAGAAAAAAAATAAAATACAAAAAGCGCAGGAATTTATTACACAACCTAATACATTTGTGATGTAACGAATTGGCCGATTGGTGATTCAACGTGAGATCCGGTAACGTACCAGCGACGAGGACGAGCCAGTAGTTCCATCCAAAATCGAAAACGAGAATGGAACCGTCAACGTGGGCGACGAGTGGCTCGCAAGGGAGCAACGACCAGTACGTGAGATTCGTCAGAAGCATCCAAAGACCCGTGAATATCATGCTGTAAGCTCCGTAACGAGGCACAACCATCAGCAAGAGATTCATCATCAGCCACGCGGCGAAGCAAGTCCTTGAAACGTATTACAACGAGGACGATTAGACGATTGAGGGGGAGGTGAAGAGGGAGAATGAAAAAGAGAGATAAGAAGAATAACGCGAGGTCTTTTCTCGCGAAGCCCGCAGAGTCGTTATTGTCGCGGCTAATGGAACATTCGTCGTCGTTGACGTTTTTACGTTGTCGTCGGTGACGACGTCGTCGTGATACAATCACTTTGGAGAATCCCGACGATTAACCGACCTTGGGTAAAGCTCGTGTTTTCTCTATTAGCTTGAATAATTTAAACTCGCTAATTATCTCTCGACAATTATTTACATGGCATTTGTTTTTTTTTTATTTTTTTTTTTATGAGGTTGAATTTTCAATTTGCATTGAAGCTGCGTTATGGAGAATTTTTATTTTTAAAAATTCGGCGATGATTCTTTTTTGTCGAGTGAGGGTTGAATGGGGTAATGGGAGAAGAGAAGGATTTCCAGAAAGGATGGAATGGAAAATTGGATAAATTGTCTGAACTATCTAGAATGGGAGTTTGGAAAAAAATTTTGGTAAAATTTAGGAATCGTTGTTGATTTTGTTATTTTTAAAAAAATTAATGGAAGATCGAAACCTAGGGCAAGATCGATTGTTAGAGAATAATTTTGAACGAATTTTTATTGTTGAGAAATGAATAAAAATTCATCCAAATCGGTAAACTAACGGAGATCATTGTTTTTGAAAAATTGTAGTCCAATGTATAAATTGGTCTAGTATTATTATTATTATTATATTATTATTTTTTTATTATTTATTATTATTATTATTATTATTATTATTATTATTTATTATTTATTATTATTATTATTATTATTATTATTATTATTATTATTATTATTATTATTATTATTATTATTATTATTATTATTATTATTATTATTATTATTATTATTATTATTATTATTATTATTATTATTATTATTATTATTATTATTATTATTATTATTATTATTATTATTATTATTATTATTATTATTATTATTATTATTATTATTATTATTATTATTATTATTATTATTATTATTATTATTATTATTATTATTATTATTATTATTATTATTATTATTATTATTATTATTATTATTATTATTATTATTTTTTATTATTATTATTATCATTATTATTATTATTATTATTATTTTTTTTAAAAATTATTATTATTATTATTATTATTATTTTTTATTATTATTATTATCATTATTATTATTATTATTACTATTGTTATTATTATCATTGTCTTATTTAAAAAATTCGTTTTATCAATATTTAAATGAATGATTGTTAGAATTTAATTTTTAATTTATCCGAATTTTTTTTGGAGATGGAATCAAAGAAAAAATGTTGATAAATTAATTTTGATTGGACTTCATTTACCAGAGCATTATCGAGGAGTAATGACCGGCCTCTCGATACTTGCTACCCCACGAAAAACCCTCCTGATGAAGACTGAAATATTCCGCTAGCGATACAATCGGAAATGGTGCGCCACGTTGGAGCGCTTCTTTGAAAGAATTCGACATCTCGTCCGGACTGCGCCACCAGAATCTTTCGTTGTACTCGACATCGCCGGAGCCGTCGCTCTCGGGATACACTGCGAAATTAAATCAAACATTGAATATCAAAAACAAAAATCCTAAATAACAAAAAAAAAATAACAGTAATAAGAAGCTACAATATTAATTATAATATTATATTATACGAAAGAGAAATATATAAAATGCGTATTTATGTCTTAATTATGCGAAAAAATATCAGAAACATACATTGTTCTTTATCAAATCAAATTTGACCGTCAATAATCTGAATTATATTCTCGTTAAAAATACTGAGGATCACTATATATTTATGTCTTAACTTAATTTTTCGACAAACGAATTTTCTTGATTTTCTTTTACATTTTCGATAAAAATTCTTACATCTTTGGGAGATATTAATGATTGCAAGATCGACTCACGTCTGTAAGTAATATTGATGTGCATGAGGCCAATGTAACCGCCGATCTCGGCGGACATCCTGTGCTTGGAAAAAGCGCTGTAAGTCCCGACGATGGTGGACGATGTTGTGTGCCACGTAGATCCATATTGCGCAACTGTGAGAAACCCAACGAGCAATATAATATCAGTAGTATCAACCCTTCACCGCTGCACTACCGAATAATAACACGGCCGTCACACTCGACGAATTACACCGAGCAAGTTTAAAAAAAAAAAACGATCATGATCAAACTGTCTGTCCAAAGTGATTGAAAATTACAGAATATTCTTCGAACATTGTAGATAATGTACGAAAAGTTTATTTATGAGAAATAGAATGGCAACATGTTCAAAAAAATTCATAATCGGCGGGTGGATTTTACCCAGTGTGATGCCGAAGGCTTAAATGTTAATTTATCGACCGTACATCGAACAATTATATTTCTATTATTTTTTTCTTATTAGTTTGATAATCTTATTAATTTGATAACCTTTCAATTAGTAATTAGTCGTCTAATTTGCTCTACTTCTGGAACGTCTTCGACCATATTTTCGACCTCGATGGTGGATAGTCCAGCCTCGGTGTTGAGCGAAATAATTTTTACAATTTATATTATGCTCACCTTGAATCGTCGTTCCGACGAAGAGACTCAGAGTAACCGTGAGAAAAGTCGTGAGTTTCTGAAGAAAAAAAAAATAATTATTAATTCTGCGATTAATAATTAATGTAAGCGATTAGCACGAATTAGCCGCAATTATAAACATCGAAGATTGTGAAATCACGAGCGTGGTTATAATGAAAAAAAAGAAGGATAAAAAATGCAGCAGGAACGGACGTACGGTGTGAGATAACGCAATTCTCGTGTGACTCACCTCCTTTCGAATCCCCGGAAAAATAATGAGGAAGGCCGTGAATATCGTGCAAAATATCACGAATATCGTTATTAGATTCACGTCTCCGGTGACTGGGGTTCTGTTGCTGTAACTGTAAAGCGTCGGAGCTCCATCGTTGCGAAATGCATCGAACCATCCCTTCATCTTACTCTCTGAAGGAAAATAAAAACAAAAAAGTAGGTAAGTGAATAAATAAGGAGTAAATCTTGTCTTAGAAAATGTGAAATCGGAAAAATTTATTATTTATTATTATTATTATTATTTTATTGCTTCTTCATAGAGGAAGATTTGTTTTGGTGAAATTTTAAAAAATTGTTATTATTATTATTATTATTTTTTTTTTCTTTTTATTATTATTATTATTATTATTATTATTATTATTATTATTTTTTTATTTTTTAATTTTTATTATTATTATTGTTGTTGTTATTCAATTCGTATTCATTCGTATGATTTATTTGACTTCCGCTTCAGTTTTTATTATAGACAAATTAATTACAGATATTTGCTTATGAGTCTTGACGTTGAAAAATATTAAGTAGCAACGTTAAAAGCATTCCACAATCGCTTTTGGAACCATCAAATTATTGAATTTCATCCCGGAGACTCCATCGCGTCTGTTCTGTTCGATTTCCGGAATGTCTCGAGGCCATAGACAATTTTATTTACGAACATCCAAGCCGTCGACATATTTATCCCCCGACTGCAGACAATCCTATTTACATCACCGGGGCGATGAAAAAATAAATAACGATATTTAAAAAAAAATCAGCGGTAATCATCGATTAGATTGCGCGATAAGAATTGCACGACGAGAAACTTATATATGTATCTTCTCAGCAATCTGATTACAAAAAAAATCCAATTATTTCCCACAGAGTCTGGAAACCGAGACGAGTATAACAATTCCGAGACAATAGAATCGATTTGGAATCCGGGTAAAAAAAAGGCGTGGGAGGAATGACAGGAGAAAGAATTATTGTACGAGAAAAAAAAAACATTTTTCTCTGGAATCTTTTTCTCCTAAAATCAAATTTAAGTATCCGAAGAAAGCACAGATAACGTATATATATGTTTATTTGATTAATTGAATACTTCAATAATTATTCGACAGAATAAGAGAAAATATAAGGAAGAATAGTCGATGAAGCTCGCGAAGCAATTGAATTGTCAATTTAGAAAACAATATACGAACGTTGCGTTCGTTGGCCCGCGAAACACGTTCGCTTCCTCGGCAGAGACACGCGACGACACAGACGACGACGACGACGACGATGCGACAGCGCAAGAGTACGCGAAGCGATGGTTGCTCATTATCGCAATTGAAATCGAGTCACGTTGTGCACGAATACCGGCATACGAGCTCTCGCTCTCGTTACAGAAGCTTTCGATGCGCGATCACGCACACACGCGATGCTACCGCGACGACGACGATGCCGACGCCGACGACGGTGAAGAAATTCACGAATCTACCATGGACAGCTTCGCAATCGAGGCGACGGAGCGGAAGCTGTTAGGATTTTTGAAATTATTTATTTATTCATTTATTTATTTATTTATTTATTGATTT
>OZ020178.1:7308460-7355754 GCA_963971145.1 Sussaba pulchella
CGTCTTATCGTTTATCGTGTTTGAAAAATAATGAGACGAATGAGATGTTCGGGATGAAAATTGCAATCGAAAATTCCATCGAAATTACAAATTTGAAAAAAAATAAAAATTGAATATTTTTGGAGAAGAAACATGAAAAAATTTCAGCGAATCGAGATAAAAAATTAACCTTGAAATCAAAATTAAAATCAATGAAGATCAGGATCGATTAAAAGTGGGATTATAGTTTGGTCAAATTCCGTTTTTTAAATATTTTATTTTTAAATTCTCGAGTTTTTTCGAATAGCTCAATTATAGCTCAGCCTCCGTGGAAGAAACTGCCCCCGAAAATCATTCGACAAAACAAAAAAATGCCATAAATACCAGACCCGATGATAAATTTTATCATTCTCCGGCACTTAAAATTTTTAAGTGTTTTAAAGAGCTATTTAAAAGAAATAAAAAATAAATTGGTGAAAAAACCCCTCAAAAAAAGCGATGGAAAAAATTCACCGAGACTAAATTGATCAACTTGATGCCGTAGATATTAGAGCAGGTGACATAATTTATCGTTTTCCAGCACCTCCGTCCTCTCCCCTTCTCGGAAAAATCATCGCCGGGGATGCAGGTACCTGCAGCATTGCGTACAAAGAAATGATGATGACAGGAGAACGATGAGACCGGCCGAGTCGTGGAACGGCACATCGTTACCCGACCGGAAGTAACGCCTGGCGTCCCGCATGCACCACATAGATAAAATCCTCGAAGCATCTAGCGTGTCTCAAAATCCGTTCGAGCATCAGTTCGAAGCGTTCTGGACCGGCAAGAACATAATCTCGTCGGTCTTCATCCGCTAGCCTTTATTCTATCAGCTAGGAAAAAAAACCCAAAACACTATAAAAAATAAAACAAATTAAAAAATAAATAAATATAAATGTGTGGAAGATCAAAAATATATAATGAAGAATACGAATAAAACAAACGAGAATATATAATTAATTTTCGGTAGGATTCAAATATAGAAATAATAATCATTTTTTCTTCTGGACCGGCAAGAACATAATCTCGTCGGTCTTCATCCGCTAGCTTTTATTCTATCAGCCAGGAAAAAAATCCCAAAACACTATAATAAATAAAACACATTAGAAATGAAATAAATATAAATGTGTGAAAGATCAAAAATATATAATAACAAATACGAATAAAACAAAGAAGAATATATAATTAATTTTCGGTAGGATTCAAATATAGAAATAATAATAATTCTTTCTTCTGGACCGGCAAAAACAATCTCGTCGGTCTTCATCCGCTAGCCTTCATTCTATCAGCTAGGAAAAAAAATCGAAAACACTATAAACAATACCCCAAATTGAAAAATATATAAATATAAATGTGTAAAAGAGAAAAAATATATAATAACAAATACGAATAAAACAAACAAGAATACATAAGAAATTTTCTATACTATTAAAAAATATAAATAATAATAATAATAATAACGAAAAGAAGAAAAAAGAAACCAAAAACTCTAAAAGACTGCTTGGACAACGAAAAAATGATACCAAAAGTGATTCAGTTCTGCAGAAGTGCCAAAATTTATGATAATCCACAGATAACCGTTGAAAATTTGTACTAACCTATGAAAAAACACCGCACCTATCTTTTGTATCTTAACTCGCTTCTAATAACCTCCGATATTGAAGCGACTATAAAATTAAAAAAATTTTTTAAAAAAATTTTTTTAAAATAAAAAATAAATCAGGAAGAGGAAAAAAAAAAATTCGCTTGACTTCCGGGGATTCCCCTGATTCGCGAGGTGGTCGTGGATGAGCGGCATCCCCTGCGACGGCGCTAGACTACCGCCCGGTTGATCGCGGGGGAGTCGTCGGACTCGGAGACCGCGCGGGGTTCTCGAAAAACTCGGCGAGCTCCGTGATTTCAAAGACGCTCGCGGGGTATAAAACGGAATCTTTGAGGTAACAGCAATAACCCGGGTCTATTTCGAGTGTTCTAAAATTGTACCGGTGATGCCATACTTCAGCGTTCGAGAGGAGAAGAGCGGGCGCACAGTGGGTACGTCGTGCGACTAGCAGCACCACCGACGGCAACGGCAACGGTAGCGACAGCAACTCCGCGTGAAGAAGCAACAGCAACGGCAAGAGCAACAGCAACATCAGCATCAGTAGCGAAAGATCAAACAGGGGAGTCGAAGATCCCGCGAGAACCGGCGGCCGCGCAGTCGACAAATCACAACGACCCCCAAAACTACCACCTGCCTCTGTTTGACTGCCCGCCTGCCTGCCTGCCAACCCTCCAAGGTAAAGGATCACTTTTTCTTTTCCTCAACCCCTCTCTTTCATTTGATCGCTCTCTCTCCCTCTCTCTTTCTTTCTCTTGGTTAGTCTGTCGCTTTTTTCCATTTTTCTTTTGCTTTTTGTCGCTCATTCGTCGGTCAATCACGTCGTGTACTTCTTAGGGATGGCGGTTTTGTCGTTTTTTTTTTTTTTAATTTGATCGTTCGGGATTATGGTTTTTGGTTTTTTCTCAACGACTCTTGTTAATTCTGTCTGTCTGTTTCGATCTATCTTTGTTTTGCTTTTTGTCGCTCATTCGTTGGAGAACGACGTCGTGTACTTCTTAGGGTTGCCGGCTTTGTCATTTTTTTAAATGTGACCATTTAGGATTATGCTTTTGTTTCATTCTCAACTCTTCTCTTTGATTCTATCACTCTTGCACTCTGTTTCTTACTAGCTTGCTTTCTTTTGTTTTTTGTCGCCCGTTCGTTGGCCAACCACGTCATCTACTTCTTCGGGTTTCCGGCTTTGTCATTCTCTCAATCCGGGCATTTAGAATTATCCTTTGTATTTTTTCAACCCCTCACTTGCATTCCCTCATTCTCTTTCTTTCTTTCGTTTTTTTTTTATTGCTCAATCGTTTACCAGCTACGTCATAGACATCTTCTCGTCTCCGGCTTCGTCCTTTTCTGAATTCAAGACTGCAGGATTGATTTTTGTTTCTCAATTTCTCTTTTTCTCTTTTGTTTTTTGTCGCTCGGACGGTTGCCATCCGCGTCATTGATTTCTTCGCGTTTTCGATTTTCGTCCTTTCCGCGATTCGGGCCTTCAGGATTAATTTTTATTTCTCGACCACTCTGTTTCTTTCTCTTCCTCTCTATTCCTCTTTCTCTCTTCCGTTCTTCGTCGCTCAGTCATTGGCCCCCCCCCCCCCCCCCACCTCTACACCTCTTCCCATTTCTTACTTCGTCCTTTCCTTAAGGGGAGGGGGGTGGGGGTAAGGTTAATTCGATATAAAAAAAAGCATATTTTCGATCATTTTTTTTAACGACCCAGTTAATATACTTTTATTTCTATAATAACTACTCAATAGAGTAACATTTGGAGAATATTCTATGAAATTTTCATTAACTTTTATGAACAAATGAGCCATTGACGGTGAATCTCCGCGGACGGCTGAAAAAAAAAGTTTCATTGCGGTACCCTTCATAACTCATCACTGGATTACCTGAGATAAAAAAACACAAAATGATTTTATTAGGTGATAAGTTTCTACAGGTAACAACGTCGTTTTTTTATTTTATTTTTTTATTTTAACGTATTTAAAAATGGCAACATTTTCAATTTTTTGTTGAAAAATCAATATTTTGACTTCTATGCTGTAAAAAATTAAAAAATCAATTTAAAAAAAAATACTCGACGTTGTTACCTGCAGAAACTTATTACCTAATAAAATCATTTTTGTTTTTTGATCTCATGTAATCCAGTGATGAGTTATGAGGGGCACCGCAATAAAACCTTTATTTTTAGGTGTCCACGGGGATTCACCGTCAATGGCTCATTTGTTCATAAAATGTATTAAAAATTTTAAAGAATATTCTTCAAATGTTACTTTATTGAGCAATTATTATAGAAATAAATGTACATTAACTGTGTCGTTAAAAAAAATTGTCAAAAATATGCTTTTTTTAATATCCAATCAACCTTACCCCCCCTTAATTGAGGTTCAATTTTGCTTCTTCACCCCCTTCCCTCACTTTCTCCGTCTTTTTTCCACCCCCCGTGTCATCGACTTCTTCGCCTTTCCCGCTGTTTCTTCGCACTTCAATTTGAACCATCAAAATACTCCCCATTGATTTTATTTCCCGATGTTTCTTCTTTTCGGTAATTCGTGAATGAATCAACAAAATCGTCAATGCGAACGATGAGACAGCAGCTGATGCTGCCGCTGCTTCTGCTGCAGTTTCTGCTTCTGCGTGACACCGGCTACGAGCACGCTCGAGCCGGGTTCCGCCGATCAAGCACGCCGTAAAAGGCGAGGTGCACCACTCTCGCTGCTTGCATCTCGTCGTCTTCTTCTTCTTCTTCTTCTTCTTCGTCTTCTTCCACCGCTTATTCGTCTTCTTCTCGTCCCGCGACGCATGCTCGAACAACCACGCGCCGCTCTTCATTCATCATCCTCTCCAAATTTCGCCGAATCTGCGTGTGAAATACGTTTTGACGAATCAATATGGATGCCATACGATGGAACTTTTTTTTTCATCGAGTGCGGGAAAAATCTAGAGTAATGGGAAAATTGTCACTTTGACTGCCCGCTCGGACATTTTTTTTACATCTCTCTAGGAGAAAAAAATATTTATAAGAATAAAAATAATTAATTGAGGAAATAATTGTCCTTATGGATTTTTTTTTTATGTCCAAAGTGTTATTTAATTTTTTTCGAATGAGACATCGGGTCTGCTAAAAAAAATGTTGCCGCGATATTTAAAAGTCAGCACAAAAAAATATAAATTTAAAAAAATAATAGCAAAAAAATAAATAAAATTGTTATTAAATCCACTATGTAGTGAAAAATTTCGTTTTTTACTTCTTTCGTTGTTGTTAATTTCTTTTTGATTCGTCATTCGTAGTATATGCAGTATTATTCGTATCGTCTGCTATCACGAAGTTTTCGCAATTTAATTCCTTTCAATTTATCATAATCGATGAATCGTAACGGTTCGAATCACGAAGATTCATCGTAACTCGTGAAATCGACGCTTGCAATAGTTTTCTTGATAATCGATATTCGACTCGCGAACGATGGATCCCGTAACGGTAAAAAATTGCGACTTATTTTCACGTCCGACGATTCACCGCTTTGGCCATTTTGTGCGTGGATAGAAATTCGCCTTAGGCTGTCGTTTTAGCTCGACGAGGAGATGATCAATTTGGACAAGTCGCTAGCGGCAATTCCTCTCTGCAGCGATAAAATATCTTGATATTTAATTTTCATTAACGCTTTATATAATATCAATAAAGATATTAAATATTACATATTATTATGATTATCAAATATTTATATAATTAAATAGAGATCAAAGATTATTTCACGGTACATTAGCTACGTCTCCGCGCCGTACGATGAAGTACAACGTTTTAATACGAACCGCAGAATCAACGATACACCGTCGACCAATAAAATTCAATTGCATTTCGCTATCTCAATCGTATGAAAAACAGACGTAGAAAAAAATGGTTGAAGACGTCAAAGTAAATTTAACTTAAGGAGAAAAATAAAACGTGGTGATGTTGATTTGACGAATTAATTTTGTACGATTTTTAGCCTCGGGGCGAAAGTAATTTGTGACGAATTACCGTAATTTATGGTTTTCTATTTGTTTTAATTTTTTTGTCGTTTATTTTTTTTCATTTATATTTATTTATTTATTTATTTATTTATTTATTTATTTATTTATTTATTTATTTATTTATTTATTTATTTATTTATTTATTTATTTATTTATTTATTTATTTGTTTATTTATTTATTTATTTATTTATTTATTTATTTATTTATTTATTTATTTATTTATTTATTTATTTATTTATTTATTTATTTATTTATTTATTTATTTATTTATTTATTTATTTATTTATTTATTTATTTATTTATTTTTTTGCGGCGATGCATGAAACGAGAATCGTACATAGTCTCGTTGAACGATGAGCGGATACGCGTGGGAGGATCCTTGATGCGCCACTAGTGGACTCGACGCGCTTTCTAATTTGTTTTTCTTCGGTCTGAAAATTTTATTCTCGATGATTCAAGGTCGGATCTGGAGGAAATTGTTAATTATAGATCTAGAAATTATTCGTTTCCTCGTACATCGACTTTTTTATCGTCGAATTAATTCGTCCATTCGTCTTGCAACCAGGGATGGGCATTAATTGAATGAAAATGTATTTAAAATACTTTTCCAAACGAATAACTTAATTAATTATCATGACACGATTAAAATATTCACATTTTTCCAATGATCAATAAATAGTTTTGACGAATTATCGTTCTACAATTGATTCTAATGTTTGATACTAATTATAATCCGTTATCGTTGAATAAACGCCCATCCCTGATTGCAACTTCCGTGTTTTTTCTTTCTATTTCTTCCTCCGATTTTTCTGCAGCTTTGGAGTTCAATTTAATCGAGAATTCTCCAATAATTGTGGCTCAAGCAAAATCAATTTTTCTTAATTTGTCGAGAAATATATTTCGAAATTACAATCAAATCGCTATTCAGTCGATTATTATAAATGTGCATGATGAAATTGCAATAACAAAATAAAATACTTAAATTTCTCCCCCGACCGATTCAATTTTGATTGATTTTGAAAACAAAGATAATCAGCTCGAAAAATAATCCCCCAAACGTTGCCAAAAATTAAAAAAAAAATCGCGACTATCGCAACGAAATAAATTTGATGAAGAAAAGCAAAATTCGATTTACAACGCGCGTGTTTGGCGCCGGTGTTTGGCACGGGCGTAAGTTCCTCGCAGCGACGGTTACGAGGTTTATAAACTCGATGCCTCTAGATAAATGTCGGCCTCGTTTCTCAAGAGCTTCCCGATTGCGGATAGACGTTGGGCTCCGGGTCTTGGGTGTCCGTTCGACGTCGAATGTTTCCAGACCGCGTATCTTCGAAACGACCGGAATGAGAATGAATGGAAAAATACAGGAGCTCGGGATGTGTGAGCGCGTGATTTCCTTTGTCGAGCGAAAAAAAACGAGCTCGCACAACGCCGAGCATTTCTGAAACTCTCAAACGCAATAAATAATAATAATAATAATTTTAATAATAATAATAATAATAATAATAATAATAATAATAATAATAATAATAATAATAATAATAATGCGGTAATAACGCAATTATAATAATTATAATTATTATAACATAATAATAATAATAATAATATTATCATATCATATCATATATATATTAGGCCGGCTTGAAAAAAAAACTTTTTTTTTTCTTCCTATCAAAATACATTCACGCCAAAGTATCTTCCATCAAGGGAATCGTGTCCAAAAATGAGCCCGATCGGACCATGTTTAGAGGTCGCGCAAGATTTTTCTAGTTTTCCCATTTGATTAACATGGGAAGAACGAAAAGTTTCCATTAAAAAAATCGTAGCTCCGCCAATTTTATAGGTACATTGATCCGGTTAGTTCCGTTTGAAAGCTCTTGAAAAACCGCTTGAAATGGCGTGCGGACCTTTGGGATCTCATTGCAACTTCCATCAATAATTTTGTTGTTTCGTAAGAAATTATCGACGGAAGTTGCAATCGGATTTCAAAGGTCCGCACGTCATTTTAAGCGGTTTTTTAAGAGCTTTTAAATGGAACTAACCGGATCAATGTACCTATAAAATTGGCAGAGCTACGATTTTTTTACTGGAAACTTTTCGTTCTTCCCATGTTAATCAAATGGGATAACTAGAAAAATCTTGCGCGACCTCTAAACATGGTCCGATCGGGCTCATCTTTGGACACGATTTTCTTGATGAAATATACTTTGGCGTGAATGTATTTTGGTTGAAAGAAAAAAAAAGTTTTTTTTTCAAGCCGGCCTAATATATATATTATATATCATATTATATTATTATTTAATAATATTATATAATATAATATTATTATTATTATTATATTATATATAATAATAATGATAATAATAATATGATTATCATTATTATCATAATAATAATAATATTATTATCATTATTATCATAATAATAATATTATTATTATTATTTATTATTATGATAATATTATTATTATGATTATTATCATAATAATAATAATAATTATTATTATCGCACCTAATGAATAAATAAATAAATGCATAACTCAACAAATAAATAAATATATAGATCCATCGATAAATCGATCGAAACAAAAAACGATAAATCGGTAGATAAATAAAGAAATCCACAAACCACCCGAATAAAATCCCCATCAATCCGATTTCCACAACTCAACTTTTTCTCGAAAAAAAAAATGAACAGATAAGCAATCGCTCGCTATTCCTGCGTTTACGCAGCAATATTTCTTCAATTTCGGCCCGGAGCCAAGCCTCGCGCTCGGACGTTTTGCCACAGAGAGCGTTTAATCCACGGCGTGGAAGTCTCATTGAAAGAAATCGTGAAAGAAGCGGATAATGACTCGCGGAAAATTCGTTTTCGCCGGTCACGCGGCTTTCGCGGCGAGAGCTTCCACGACGAACGCGAGAACGAACGAAGAAGGTCGGTAGGAATATTTTTGGGTAAATGGCGAAGTCGAAGGCCGGGCGTCACACACTTGTCGGACACGTTGGGTGCCGTCGTTCCTATCCTCGACGTCGTCTTCGTCGTCTTCGTCGTCTTCGTCGTCGTCGTCGTAGTCGTCGTCGTGCCGTTAGACCTATAATGTATTAAATTATTTATAGAAGACGGCCCCGGTGGCCCGCTCGACGTTTCTTCTCGGACTCAGTTCGTTCGTTCGCTTCTGCGTTTATTCCCCAACGTTTCTTCGCCAACGTTCGAACGTAGTCTCGCGTGCAGTGACCAAACTCCACCCGATCTTCATACGTCTCACAAATTTTCCGCTTCCTCTCTCTGTCTCCCTTTTTTTTGTAACATTGTTATCTCTCTCTCTCTCTCTCTCTTTCTCTCGCTCGTTCTCCCGGGAGTTGTCCTAATCGCGAGCGCGCCCGCGTGTTCCGCGGTCCTCTTTTACCTCGTCGAACGTCGTACGAGAGGATTCACCGTCGGCTTTCCATTTCCATCGCGATCTCGTATCGTCGGTCGGGTCTCGTATGAGCGTCTCGCGATTGAATACGAACATCCGGAACTTGGAGAGAGAACGTTGAGATATATCGTCGATTGTGAGAGCCTCGGGCCAACCGGATGACGCGCGGAGGCTGCGATGATGGGCGAAAGCTATCGGTAATCGTTTATACTGATGTTTTACAAGATTTTCGTTTTATTTTTTGTTTCTTTTATGTATGTGAATTAGGGTATAACGATTTTTTTTTTGGCTCCATGAACAGTTGATAGATCGAGGCCTTGAATTGAAGGGGGTACATCTGTGTAGATTGCCGGAAAAATAGGTGAATTTTGGGGATTATTATCTCAAAAACTATTCGTTCGATTGAATTTAAGATGGTTTTATTTGAAAGTATATATATTGAGGTATGTTGACGATTTTTTGTATAAATATATAGTGAATGGGAGCGCTGTTATTCTGGCCGGCGTAAAACAACTTTGTCGTCGGCACGGTTTGCGTTTCCCACTTTTTCTTGCAGTCGGTTGGTTTGAAACAAAAAATTCAAGAAGATTCTTAAAGTGTAACGTCTTGAGCTGTTCGGCACGTAGGATTTTTTTTTTCACAAAATGGCGCTTGATTGAAATTGAAATTCACTTTTTAACCTCAATTTACGACCTTTTTTGGTTGATAAAAAAATAAATAAACTAGTTTTAAAAAAATCCTACGTGCCGAACTTCATTACCTATCCGTGCATATTGTGTCGAAATTTTAAAGGAATCGGTCAATCCGTTATCTGAAAAAAAGTGGGAACCGACTTTGAAAAGCGTGTTTCGAGATAAACGCGTTTGAAGTTTGGGAACTCGCTATATATTTATATAAAAAATCGTCAACATACCTCAATGTATATACATTCAAATAAAACCAATTTGAATTCAATCGGACGAATAGTTTTTGAGATAATAATTCCCAAAATTCACCTACTTTTCCGGCAATCTACACAGATGTGCCCTCTTAACACAGCAAAATTGGCAGATTAATCGATGGATATCAAGTACTTTCTTGAGGGCGATCAATATTTCGCTTTTGAATTTAAATGATGATACCTACGCGTATTTTAAAGCTACGTCGATTGGCCTTAGGCTCATTCAGAAGCTCTTTCACCAAAACATGAGACTGAAATATTTTCTCGGAGATATTTTTTAGTGAAAATATTTATCGATAGAAGTTACGATCAAATTCGGAATGCCCGAGTACGGTTTTGTGCAATGTTGAAAGGGCTTTGGAATGAGCTTAATGCAATCGACGTTGTTTCAAAACTCGCGAAGATATTATCATTTGAATGATGGAAGCTGTGTCTTTCTTTGTTATTCAAAGGGAAAATATTAATAGACGTTGAGAGAGCGGTTAATATCCTGTCGAATAATCTACAACATATTTTGTGTTAATTTGAGGCCACGATCTATCAACTTTTCACAGGCTGTGGTAAAAAAAATCATATCACTCTCACATGTATAAACGGTTTATGTAATAAATGGTTTTATTGACAATACATTGCAATGTTTGCATTAGTACCATTTTTTATATTTTTGGGGTGGGGTGTATAAATAGTCATGATTTTTAATTTATATCGTCAATAGCCCATCGACCGAGGACCCTCTTTTTTTTTAATAGTGATTTTTTTTCTAGATCCGTTTTGAAATGAAGTAAGAAGTTCCAGAAAATTTGAATCAATGAATATGTCATTATATTTTTTTGGAGCTTAGTATTCTTCATTAAAAAAATGACCAGGATCGAATTATTAGTTTATTGGTACTGAGAGAGATCCCGTCGATTCGGAATCTTCATTTCCATTACAAACTAGACCGAAACGCCTAAAGCTTTTGATGTTCCACGTTAAAAATCGAAAGAAAAAAATTATCAAACTTTCCTTTCAATTTTTTGTTGTTCGATCAAAATATAAGACTATAAAAATATAATATAATAATAATATTATTATTAATATAAAATATAGAATAATATAGAATAATATAATAAAATATAGAATATAAAATATAGAAGAAAAAATTTCTCTCGCGAGATCACAAATGAGACCAAAAATTCCGTTCGAGAGCTGCCGACGTTATAAAATTCCAAGTAAACGAATAATCCAAGTGAAAAATTTAAATAAAGCAAGAACACGTTCGAACATTTATTTCATCTTATCCCCCATTTGTTTTTGGAGTATTAAACTGTGAGAACGAAGAAAAATGCGGTATTTAAAAAAATCGTCGTGAATTTGAAAAAATTGGTAAATCGTGGGAGTTCGTTGACGGAGGTTCGATAACGGAGCGCACCGTGGATAGATTTTTCGCCGGGTCTTCGAAACGAGCGTCAACGATGACGGCAAAAGGTCGACCGCAAGGAGCCAAGCTCGTGGAACG
The DNA here is from genome assembly GCA_963971145.1 of Sussaba pulchella. Taxonomy (NCBI): domain Eukaryota; kingdom Metazoa; phylum Arthropoda; class Insecta; order Hymenoptera; family Ichneumonidae; genus Sussaba; species Sussaba pulchella. Next base: position 7,319,938 of record OZ020178.1, read on the forward strand.
ACGCTCGGTCGGTCAACCGCGGACGCAGCCCGTAATTAGCCACGAGGTTTGATCCTTCAATGGGTTTCAGTCTTATCCTCGTTTCTCGAGGTGAGAATCACGCGTACGACCTTCTCGTTCACCGTGAACTCCGAGATCTGACAATCCTGAGAGATATAAATTACAATCGATCAATTATTCCGGCAAAAATATTTATTAATTCGTCTATTCATTCACAACAGTTCTTTTTTTTAATGAACAAGTGAATAATCCAATGAAATAGACTGAAATGATTTTTTTCCGTAGAATTATAATAATAAATATATAATAATGATAAAAATAATAATAATTATAATTATAACAATAATAATAATAATAATAATAATAAAAATAATAATAATAATAATAATAATAATAATAATAATAATAATAATAATAATAATAATAATAATAATAATAATAATAATAATAATAATAATAATAATAATAATAATAATAATAATAATAATAATAATAATAATAATAATAATAATAATAATAATAATAATAATAATAATAATAATAATAATAATAATAATAATAATAATAATAATAATAATAATAATAATAATAATAATAATATATAATTGATAAAAGGATTTAAAAAAAATAGATGATAATTTGATGTGTTTATTAATGAATCATTTAATCTATATATTTATTTATTGATTGATCATTTATTGATTAATTCTACAAAAAAAAATTAATCATCTTAGGTTATTTTATTATTCATTGAATTATTTCGATAAATTCAAAAGAAATGAATAATTATGTAATATAATAATATGTTCATCAGTTAAATGATTAATCTGTTTAGGCTATTTTAATGATTTTTGAGTCACTTAGTTCTTTTTTTTTCAACGTTGAATTGTATCGGCTATTGGGGATTAAAATTACAACGTTGAATCGACGATGACTCGATGTCTACGACGACGGTGATGAACCTGTTGGTCATTCTTCGTACACACCTGTGTGATAAAACGCATTCCAACGACACCTAGTCATTCGTGTATTTTGTCGGGTAGTTCGATCAACGATTAAATAGAACGCGGAAGCTGTTGCCAAAACATTGTTTGGATGCCCGTGTCTCACGATTATTCGACTTCGAACAACGTTTTTCCGACTATGATTCGACTGATATACGATCTAATAGATCGATCAAATAATTGTAAACGATGACAATTTTTTTTTTTTTTTTTTTTTAATTTCTTCAGGATAATAAAAGTCGACGTTGTCAATTATGACGAGTTACTTTTTTTTTTTTATTGAAAAACGCTGTACAAATGATCGATAGTTTTCCTAAAATTTGTGTACAATTTTTTACAATCAATTAATTAATTTATTCATTTTATTCTCCGGAAGATATGCTTTTTTTGGTAATGATAAATTCATGTGATGCCGGGGATCAGAGCCAATAGCGGAAATTCGGAGTTTTCTCGAACTTCAAGTCGAATCTATTTGCGAAATGAATAAATTCGTTTGCCAATATGCGAACGCTCGAACGAGTTTCGAACGTTAGGGTGAAAGAGAGACATGCGAAAGTTTGGTCTTGCGGATTAATGGATCGTCTCGATATTTTTGATTTCAGGCAACACCTGGAATCGAACCAGCATGTCGGATTCCCAAGGTCGGTATTTTTATCATCGTCCAGGCCGCTTATTCCCGCTACAAATCTAATCGAAAATATTTTCAATTTTTTAACAAAATTTTTGACGAAAGACGCAATTTTCTTGTTTAAATACGCTTATGAAAAATTAAAAGAATTCAATTATTTAAAAAAACAATGCACTCGAATTAATTTCGAGATATTAATCGATTAATTAATAATTGCCTGATATAGAATAAACGATATAATTTATTTATTTATCTATAATCTATAAGAGCTTATTATTCGATGATTATTAATTATTATTTTCTAATAGATTTTAAGTCGACTTGATACTCATCAAAATTATTAATCCCCCAATGAAACAAATATAACAAGAATTCACGAGAGAAAAAAAATTGCGTATTCATATTCCTAAAATAAATAACGAAAATTTTCTGATTAAAAATAGTTAATTGATAATTGATTGCCTCGATAGCCCAATTTAGCCACGTCGAATGTTTCTCTGAGAGCAATTGCTTAAACTCGTGTTACAGAATTGGATACCCCGAGAGTGGAGAATGAGGAGGACGTGAGCACAAAGTCTATAAACAGCCAAATGAAAGAAGAAAAATCGACAAAACCTTCAAACCTCGAAATCCCGGAAAATCCCGAAACAGGTAATCAAATTTTCTTTCTTCACAAAACCCGATTAAAAACGAAAAAGATTGTACAAAAAAAAAAAGATATACATACATACATATTAAAAAATTAAATATTATCGCTAATAATTATAATGTATTGATTTATATAATTATTTATTATAAGATTTTTGATTATTTTTAGATTTTTTTTTTGCTACGATTTCAAATAACGAATCGCCGGGTACGAAAACTTCGAAGAAAATTCTAATGCGCACTAAAAGCACGTATACATTCGCGCGACCGTACCGAAAATAAATCTCTCGGAGAATCCCCCGAGTTTTAAAATAAAACCGGGTTACCGACACGCGCGCTATAACAAAACCTCTAGTCGCAAACTTCTCGCGCCAAAAAATTCAACGTGTTGCTTCTACAAAAAAAAATCCAAAAAAAAAATAAACCAAGAAAAACCAAGACAACGACCAAATAAAATGTATTTCCTAAAACTCCGTTCGTGCTTATTCCGCGTAATGGAATAATTTTCCACGACGTTTACTCGTTTTTCTCCCCAAAATTCGCAAAAGGAAAAACAGAGAGTTCCAAAAGACAAAGAAACAAAGAAAGACCAAGACGATGACTATAAAAAATTTATTCCCCGACGCTCCATCGTGATTATTCCACGCAATAGAATAATTTTCCACGACGTTTATATTCGTTTTGCTTCTTGATAAAGGAAGCTTTGTGACGATGTGAAATTTTTTTTTCGAGATTTTGATGTCAATAGGTTCAGAATGTCCTAAAACATCCAGAAAACACATTTGGAGAAAATGTTCGGATGTATGTGCGTGTGTGTGTGTGTGTATGTAACCACCCTCTAAAATTCAAACGTTCATAACTCGAGAACGGTTCAAGCTACCGTACTCAAATTTTGCACACATGTGGTGCCTTCTAATATCTATGTAATCTGTAATTTTCGCAATTATTGACGCATTTGCTCGGCTTCGACAGCGTTTTGAATTTTTCCAAAAATGTCTGTAGCCACGCTAGCGTCTGCAAATTTTGACATATTCGGCTAAATAGTTTTTCACATATAGAGTCGAGTACAAGGACGGTTGGTATTGCATTTGAGCCGAATCCATCGATAACTTTAGATTTTATGATTTTTTGAATTTTTCAAAAAATCAACTTTTTCGCTCTATTTGCCGTTTACTTCAACCAATCGAACCATAATTCTTTGCAAGCTTAGGATATAATTGTGCTGTAATACAGTTTAAATTTCGTCGAGATCAGCCGAACGGATCGAGTTCTAGAGCAATTCGAAATTTCTAAGTTCCAAACCCTGCAAATTCAAAAACACTCGACCGAACGTGCTCTAATTCATACACACGCTCATACCAACCGTCAGCTTGAGTTGTTACTACATTCGTTAGCAATTAAACAACGCGCTCGAATTTTGGGACACATTGAATCATTATATACGTTCGAGTCAGTTTTTATACGGTAGGAAGGATCTACGGACATCCTGTATAAAACAAACTGCAAGCTGAAACTCGCAATTTGCTCCCCCGGAATTTACGGTAGTTAACGGAACTTCCTTCACGAGGAAGCCGAAGATTAATAAAAAAATAAAATAAAATAAATCGAGAGATGCTTCCTCATACAAGGATTTCGTGCACTACCGAAAATTCAGTAGAAGCAAATTGCAAATTTCTCTTCTTCTGTTTGTCACAACGTCAATACTCACTCGCGCTGTCAATTCGGTTGAAATAATTAGAAAAAAAAATACGTTAATTTATTTCTCAATGTCCGTCCGTTATTAATTCGTGTATACAATATCCGTTTCGAAAAAAAAGAGAAGATGGTTCGAAGAAGTACTGCGGAAAAATATGTTACGAAACCTTTTGAACGCGAGTCGTACTCGCAATTGACCGGTTTTTTTTTTCTTCTTTCAGAACTCCCAAAAATGGAATCAACGAATGATTCGACGATCGAGCCAAACGAAACATCGTCGTCGACGGTTGAGGAAATCCCGAAAGATCCCGAAAATCCGGGTAACGTCAGTCCGCAATCGCCGACGATCAAAACCCACGAGCGTAACAAACCCGGTGAGTGCAATTTGTTGCCAGTATTAGTAGAACGTTTGCGATCGGTTCTCGAACAATCGTGTTCGAGTCGTGCGAGCGACGATGAAATCGTTCAACCGACCGAAGATTCCGGAGTCGATTCGGAGGAAGATTTGCGATTGTGGGCAACAACCGGATTATCAACTACCGTCGACGATCAAATAAACGACGACGAAACGCAAAATCCTCGAGGATTGAAATTAGATCTTAAATTTTTGGAAGATTTATTATTGTCCGACATACAAACGGCATTGTCGCGTCTTCAAGAAACTCTTCAACGCGTCGACATCGGAACTTTGACCAGATACAGTTCTACCCTCGATCCCACGAACAAATTGAATCTTCTCAAACTAATATCGAGTTTATTGGCGAATTTAAAAATTCCGGAAGAAGCAACGAAACCGGAAAAAACGTCGAAAAATCAATCGACAACGTCGAAAAGACGTAGATCCGACAGACACACCATCGGCGTGACTTCCGACGAATTGGCAAGAGCGAGAAAGTGGATGGAAGAAAAAAATTTGACATCCAAAATTTGCGACAATCGTGACGAAATAAAAATTTCTCAAACGTCATCGGAAAATCACGAGATCGATCAAAATTCGTCGTTGATCACGCTCGAGGATAATTCGGAAAACAAAGAAACAACGATCGAACGATTGGACGGTGACAAACAATTTGACAAAGTACGTGAAAAATACATGAAAAACGCTATTAATCAACAACAATCGTTGCAAAATAAAAATAAAGAATCTCAACGAGATGTCAAATTATTTTACGATGTTCCAACGACAAAATTATCAGACGTGACTTGCAACGACGACGATACGATTATAAACGAGGAATTTGGTATTTCCGCTTCCACGCTTTATCATCAAACGAACGTTCAAGCTCGTTGCAACAAATTTTTAGCTAAAAAATCTAAAATAAAACGCGCCAACACGATCGACATACCGAATTATTTGAAATTACAAGCCGAAAGTCTCGCCAATGGTCGAGGTGGTTGCGTATCGCTCCGAAGACCGATAAACATCGGTGACAAATATCGTTCGGTGATAAACGAAAACGTCATACCGTCGTTCGAGCCAAAAACCGATAACGATAGAAAATTTTTGGCTCTTATAAATAAAAACAACGAAACCTCGATCTCACCGATCGGCGCGACTTCTTCGCCCTACAAAAGTTTCAATTATCGTCAAACCGTGACCGATAAAAATTGGAACAGTCGATTTTCAAACATCAAAACAACTTTCGACAAACCTCAAGACGACGAAACTTCACCGCGCAATCAAAACGATGGCAAAAAAAAATCGCAAACAACGGAAAACGGATCGATCGTCGGTTCTTCGCGTATTTCGTGCAACGATCGTGAAAAATCGGGTTTTATTCACGCCGCGTCGTCGCCTTTTCAAACAATCGAACGAAATACGAGAGAGAACGAAATTGTTCCGAATTGTGTGAAATCGGGATATTTACCGAAAACCGGAAGTTCGTTGCAAGCGAAGGTAAAAATGTTTGATCAAGAAAATGGGGTACAAAGTGTCGCGACGATCAATCCTACGAGATCGAAATCACGACAGCTCGATCCTCGTCGGGGTTCCAATCTTTTCGTCTCCCGAGACGATCAAAAGTCCGATCGAAATCCGTCAAATTCCCGCGCGAACGTCGACGATCATCGTCTTAATTATCATTCCTTTTGCAAACAATTCGCTCCGTTCGCGAGTAAAAATCCAACCGAGCGTAAAACAAATCCATGGTCTAACGGCAACATAACAACGGAAAATTCTCACAAAACTCGCGAAAAGTTCGAAGAACATCTAAAAATTCATAATTCAAATTCCATCGACGACAACAAAAATTCGACGAAAAATTCGACTGATCGTCGCGAAAAATTCGAAAATCGCGACAAACCGCGTCAACGTAAATTTTACGATACTTACGAGGGTGCTGGAAAAATCGATGATATCGAAAAATCACCTCGAGACGTCGTTGCCTATCCTTTCGAAATAAATTATCCGAAACGATCGATTTTCTCGAAAAACAACGATCGCAAAAAATCATTGAAAAACGAAAATTACGAAGATTCGGAAGATCTTGGCGAGTTAAGATCGCCGATCAACGATCTATCTTCCCTGAATTACATAAAATCGGTTTTACCAGAAGCGAGAAATCCTTCACCACCGCCAAGATCAAATTTTTCGGTTCAAAGCGTTGCCGTTCAGACTAATCGTTCGGAACCTCCTCGTCCGATTTATCCCAATGAAAATTTGATTTATCCCTCGCGTGACGAACATTCGCGACGAATAATTTCTCCGACACCTCCTCCACCTCCTCCGCTACCTTCCGGAATTTCTGCGATCATCAGAGACGCTGCCGATTCGTCTCTCGAGGGACGAAATTATACGGAAAAATCGAGAAAAAATTCTCGACAGTACGACGATGATTCATCCGATTTTTATCGATCTTCGCGGATTTCGCTTCTGCCATCGTCCCGAAGAAACGATCAACCCTCTTACGTCTCGGATTCTCAAACTACCGACTATACGTCACAAAATCGTCCGCAATTGCCGCAAAATACTCCCCAACAACGTAATTATCCGCCAATCACGGATCGCAAAACGCATCATTACGTTCCAACGGATTCCTCCTCCGATCAGTCTTACACGCGTAACAGTTTTGGTCAACTCGTACCGCAAATTCCCGTACGATCGAATCCACCGCAAAAAAATCTTCACCAAACGACGAATCCCCGCGAAATTCCCGAAAATTACGAAACACGCGACAAACGATTTTACAACGATTTCGACGATCGCCCATCGAATCGTGATCGTTACGATTATCCGACGAATTTTCATCACGACGATGTCAATAAAAATTCAATTTACGTACAATCGGAACGTTCGAACGACGATGATTCAACGATTCCAAAAATTTCGATTTCTCGTCAATCTGATTTTTACAATTCGGAAATTTTTAATTCCGACGATTCGAGATTCGTCGATGATTTGGAATCCAACGATATTTCGGACGATCATTCGTTCGCGGATGACGAAAATATACAGAATCAGGATATAAGTCCGGATGGAGTTGTGACGAGATACGCTTGCGCGATCGCGACGGTTTCTTCGGCATCGGAAAGTCCGGCGATCTCGCCACTACCGATTCCGTTGAGAGATTCGCAAGAAACGAGGATTTCACAAATTTTCGATGACAACGCGTCGAACGTTGATCGCGAAATTCCTCATTATTGGGAAGACAAACGTCACAATCGTGAAACCGATGACGCGTCTTCTTACGAAATTCGACGACACAATCTTCTTCAACAAAATTTGATGCGACAAATGCATCGCGTCGATCGTTCGAACGTTGGAGAAAATGATCGCGTCGATCGTTCGAACGTTGGAGAAATTGATCGCGTCGATCGTTCGAACGTTGGAGAAATTGATCGCCTCGATCGTTCGAACGTTGAAAAAATTGATCGCGTCGATCGATCGAACGTTGAAAAAATTGATCGCCTCGATCGTTCGAACGTTGAAAAAATTGATCGCTTCGATCGATCGAACGTTGGAAAAATCGATCGCTTCGATCGTTCGAACGTTGAAAAAATTGATCGCGTCGATCGTTCGAACGTTGATAAAATTGATCGCTTCGATCGTTCGAACGTTGAAAAAATTGATCGCTTCGATCGATCGAACGTTGGAAAACCTCCTCTCAGACTTTTCCACGATACTTCTTACCCCAACGAAATAAAATCCGCGACAACGTTGAAGAACGCTGAAACATTTCCCGACGAGAGCGCCAACGAAATCGTGATAGAAAACAACAATACCCAAGAAAAAATAAATATATTTGAAAAAAGAAACAATCCAATAACGAATAATCAACGTACCCACAAACCTTTGATAATTCCACGCTTGCGAAAAGAAACATTTTCAACCCCGAAAATAAACGTCGTAAGCCCGTCCAAAGTTTTCAAACCAAGTTTCAACCTCGACGTTAATTCCCAAAATACCAAAACCAACGTAAAATCAAACGAAAAAACAAATACGATAGATTCGAGCGACGAATATTTGATGTCGTGCGCGAACAAACCATCGAGATCGATCGTATTGTCAAAATCCGAATCGTGGCATCAACTCGCAATGTCGAGAAGTACCCTTAAGGTGCCACAAACGCAATCCGGATCGTTCGTTAAATCGTCCACACCCAAATCACCGTCGTCGTTGAAACTTTCGAAACAATACGAGGCATCGTCGTCGTCGGATACGATAAAAAAAATGGAAGAAAAGGTTCAAAGATATTTTCAAGATCCCGGAACGAGTTTATCGACGGAATTACCATTGGCCGATCGACGTGACGCGAGAAACAAGAGAAATTTCGTTTGTCACAAGAGCCAAGGACAACTCGCGAGAAGTCACACGATGCCGCATATTTACGACGACACGAACGACGTTGAAAAAGCTTTTGACAGTCTCTTCAAAGAAGCTACTCGAGCTGACAATCGATATTAAATAATAAGGAAAAAAAATCTGACATTACAAACTAAACAACGTGAAAAATTCAACGAACCTTCGATCTGTTGAAACAGTGAATTAAAACACCGAATTATGTCGCACATGGACTTTTTTTTTTTTTTTTATCATGTAAGAAGTGGAATAAGAGAGGGAAAAACAATATTGTGAACAAATTTCGCATTCTCGACGAGGACTCGTTTTTTAAGGAGGCGTGGAGACCATTTTTTTTTTTTTATTGAAAGAAAAACCTGACATTGATGAGGGAACGCGAAGATAACGGGTTTCCTATTTTTGCCCCAGCCGCGATAAAATGAGAAACAATAAATCGCGATAGAGCGCAGTTTTGTATGTCGTGTCTGATGTGTGTTTCCGAAGCCCTGGATTAGAGACGGGACGTTGTTTCGCGCGATCGAGGCAGACCCCCCCGAATAAGCAGTGAGTCTTTGTTTTGCACTTTTCATTTACTCCTACAGAAAAAAAAGAACGATTTTTTTTTTGAAAAATTCCCAGCAACCCAACCTATTCTTGCTAGTAAAAAAAAAATATCTTCATCAGCAAAGTAACAAATAATCTCGCATAACTCGTCATCGATCGTGAATTTACGAAGGATTTCGTGAGCTGAAAAGATGGGGAAAGAGAAAAAGAAGAAAGAATGAGATTATGATGTTGCATTTTTTTTATTCAACGTAGATTAGATCCGCATTTGGTTCGGATAGAAACGTTTAGTAGACAATTAACAAATGTGTGACTTTTATTTTCGTTTTATTTTTGCGAATTTTAATGATAAACAGCCGAGGGCACGCACAGTATCCGTTCATACGAATCGGTCCTCCTCTCCGTCTTCACTGTTTCACCTCTCGTGGCAACGATCCTTACTTAAGGGGGTACATCTGTGTAGATTGCCGGAAAAGTAGGTAAATTTTGGGAATTATTATCTCAAAAAGTATTCGTCCGATTGAATTCGAATTGGTTTTATTTGAAAGTATATACATTGACGTATGTTGAAGATTTTTTATATAAATATATAGTTAATGGGAGCGCTGTTATTCTGGCCGGCGTAAAACAACTTTGTCGTCGGCACGGTTTGCGGTTCCCACTTTTTTCTCGCAGTCGGTTGGTCTGAAACAAGAATTTCAAGAAGATTCTTAAAGTGTAACGTCTTGAGCTGTTCGGCACGTAGGATTTTTTTTTTTTTCACAAAATGGCGCTTGATTGAAATTGAAATTCACTTTTTAACCTCAATTTACGACCTTTTTTGGTTGATAAAAAAATAAATAAATAAGTTTTAAAAAAAATCCTACGTGCCGAACTTCATTACCTATCCGTGCATATTGCGTCCAAATTTTAAAGGAATCGGTCAATCCGTTATCTAAAAAAAAGTGGGAACCGACTTTGAAAAGCGTGTTTCGAGATAAACGCGTTTGAAGTTTGGGAACTCGCTATATATTTATATAAAAAATCGTCAACATACCTCAATGTATATACTTTCAAATAAAACCAATTTGAGTTTAATCGGACAAATAGTTTTTGAGATAATAATTCCCAAAATTCACCTACTTTTCCGGAAATCCACACAGATGTGCCCCCTTCATTCTCTTCACGACGTTTCATCCCCGGTCCTATCACGCTTTTCCAGCTTTTCGCGCTGCATCGTCGCTTCGACGAATCGTCTGAGATATACAAAAATTGCAATACCGCCGACAAATCATCGACGCAACCGGAACTGCAGGGCAGTAGCCTCATTAACGTAGATTTTTTTTTACCTTTATTTATTTGTTTTATTTATCTTTGCGATTCATCGCCATCGCGAAGAGCCGCGAGACTACACGTGGAGGCATCGCCGAGACTCATTTACGTCGAGGAAACACGCACAACACGGCACACAATTTCCTAGCGCCCGAAACGCCACATACAATTGTTTTTTTTTTTTTATAATTACAGTTTTTTTGTTTATTTTTTTTATTTTTTATTTGTCTTTCTTTAATACCCAGTTGAGCAAAATAACAGGCGTGCCTGACAAATTGCATGGGTGCCTTACCAGTTCTTTGAGTTTTGGTTTTTCATTTTTTATTCCGATTTTTGTTTCTTTTTGGAACGAAAAAAAAAAAAAACGTGTCGAAGAAATGTATTACTAATCGATCATTTTTCCGAAATTTCAGCCGCGATCAAGAAGCCGCTGTCACCTTTTGCCAAATTTCGACAACTCGATCGACAGAACAGTGCCCCAAGCTCGCCAAGGTAATGTTTTACTTATTCATTATTTACTTTTTACTAATTTATAATTTATAATTTATAATTTATAATTTATAATTTATAATTTATAATTTATAATTTATAATTTATAATTTATAATTTATAATTTATAATTTATAATTTATAATTTATAATTTATAATTTATAATTTATAATTTATAATTTATAATTTATAATTTATAATTTATAATTTATAATTTATAATTTATAATTTATAATTTATAATTTATAATTTATAATTTATAATTTATAATTTATAATTTATAATTTATAATTTATAATTTATAATTTATAATTTATAATTTATAATTTATAATTTATAATTTATAATTTATAATTTATAATTTATAATTTATAATTTATAATTTATAATTTATAATTTATAATTTATAATTTATAATTTATAATTCGCTTATCTTACATATTTATTTATAACTCACTATAATTTTAGTACACCCAAGTCACCTGGAAAAGACGTGCTGTTCAAATTTACCGATCCGATCGTGCAAAATAACGCGGTCCAGATAAAGGAGAGATTGTTGTCGTGGTGTAAAGCAAAAACCACCGAGTACGAGGTAATTAATCTCTTCGCTAAACATCACCGGCGTTCATCGTTTCCAAATTATTTTTTTTCTTCAATTTTGAAATTGAGATCAAAAAAAAAAATCGGACCATATCGTTCGATCGAACAACAGCGAAAAAAAAATTCAAAACTACTTCGCACAAGTTTAATCAAATAACCGATATTTCTCGTTCCACATTCCGAACAATTTTCTCATACGTTAATATTAATTTGTCGCCTTTTTTTCCCTTTTTTTCTTCAAACGCCTCACCATCCGTTTCAGAACGTACAGTTGGACAATTTCTCAACGAGTTGGAGCAACGGATTAGCGTTTTGCGCGTTGCTCCACCACTTCAGGCCCAACGCCTTCGACTACCACAGTCTCCGGCCTGAGGATCGCAGAAAAAATTTCGAGCTAGCGTTCACAAAAGCCGAGTAAGTTATTTTTTAATAAAATTAAAAATTTAAGAATAAACAGTGATCAATAACCAACCAAATAAACATTTCTGACGTTTCCATAATTATTTCTACCGAAATCGACATCTTCGAATTTTTTAATACATTTTCTTTTTTTATTTTTTTCAGTGAGATCGCTGGGATTGCTCCATTGCTGGACGTCGAGGACATGGTGATGATGCGTCGTCCCGACTGGAAATGCGTCTTCACTTACGTCCAATCGATCCACCGTCGCTTCAAGGATGAGGATTAATCTCATTCGAAAAAAATATTAAAAAATTATAAAAAAAAAAAAGCAGTAACTCGTAGTTCGTATAATCGATCGAACGTCGTTCTGCCGTGCTTTCTCCTTCAACGCCTTTTTAAATCCTACTTCGCCGTTGCAGCTAATCATTCATGCTACCTCGTTCGCGTTTTTTCTCCGCATTTCCGCCGATTTTTTTTTTCCCCTTCGTTCTTTCAACAACGAACTCTCTCGAGAGAGCTGCGAACAAAAGCTAATAATGTGTACCATAAATTTGTTTTCTTTTTATTTTTTATATATTATTCGAGAAGCTCGCTCGAGTACATTATTATTTATTATACTTAACAAGAGATTAAGGACAGAGAAAAAAGTAATAGACGCGTGCTTCCGTTTGCAATATAATGTTATCGGGTTATTTATTGGTTCGTTCCGGGCCTGAGGGCCTTAAGAATAGAAATTAAAAAAATATGGAACATTGATTTTTATTATTTTTGCGAGGCGTTTCGTTCAGGCACGTTTGTCTAATGCTCAGGGTATTAAAACACGTTTTACCTCGTTGTAGGAACTCACCAAGCTCGCAATAGCCGACAGCTATTAACGCCGTTATTGTGAACTATTAATATTAATTTAATTATTATTATTATTATAACTATTATTGTTATTACTATTATTCATTATTATTATTGTTCTTATTGTTATTATTATTACTATAATTATTTAAACACAAAATCTGTGTCAGTCATTGTTTTTCCACGTTTTTTTTAGTTACTGTAACTGCGAACGATGCGTTCGACAGAGCTTGATAGAAAAATCGATGAAAAAATAAGAAAAAAAAAACTAAATTAATTAATTATTTAATTAAGTTATCTATAATACGGGCCGATGGAGTAGAATTGTCTTAACTTTTTTTTTTTAGTTTCTGCGATGAAGAAATGCGCGCTAGAGCGCACTGTCGTCCAAAGAATTGTTTATGTCGCTTCGGTCTTCGCCTATCATCTCCTGTAACATATATATTTTTCACGAATTAAATAACGCAATTGAAGATGCTATTTTTTGTGAATTGAATTTTTTTGGAGTGAGGATTTATTTTATTTTATGTTATTTAATTTAATTTAATTTTATTTTATTTTATTTTATTCTATTTTAAGGGTAAAACTAACCTGCAAGACTTCGACAAGGGCTCTAGTCTCATCCAACATCTCCTTGTACGTCCTTTTTTCCTCTTCGAGTCTCTTAACTTGCTCGGACAGCTCTCTGTTTTCCTCTAGCGTGTCTTCCAGCGCTATTCGTCGACGTTCCGCCAAAACCTCCCAGTAAGCCTCGCTCGGACCGGCTGCAACAAGAAATTATTTGATTTCAATCGCTCGAAGGCACACCTTAAGAGGGTCGTAAGGGTCTTCAATTTTAACCAGATTTTTTTTCTTATATTATAAATCTACAAGTGTACGAGAGTTTTTAAATTCTAGAATGACCATACAAGAGACATCGTAATGTACGTATCATTATATTTCTGCGCATATATATCCAATATATTGACATATCTCATAGTATATTATTTTATATATTTTTTCAAATTTTATTCATATTTGTTTTCACATTCCAGCATCGATGCATTGTATTCCAAAATTGTCTTTCCGTGCGGAAAAGGCTGAAGCGATAAATAATTTAGAAAAATAAGAATCGTCCCCGTTACCTTCAGAGGTGAGATCTTCAGTTTCGATCTTGATCTTTTCTCCACGGCCGGTCTGACATGCCTTGTCCTTGAATGTGATCTTTTTACGCTTTTGTGTTTCAGTCTTTGTCTTATCGGCCATCTCACTGGAGAAAATAAATATACACATAAATAAATCAACAAATTTTCCCGAAGAATCGTAAATAAACTCCGAAATTAGATCTAGCGTTTTATTTTCACAAGCGTCAAACTGATAACTCACTCCTTGATAGCTCCTTTTCCAGGCAGTGTGGATCTGAGATTTCTCCTGCCGCCAACGAGATTTTCCTTGTCCGTCGCCGCGGGTTGCAGAGGATGCAACGATTTCCTGATCTTATCCTGCAAAGGCCAACCGTTTATTCGTTACAGCGTCGCTTACGGACGAAGCAAACGGAAATAAAATATTAGTCGCCGTTCTGGCAAGTATTAAATCCTTACAGAAACTGCACGGTATTCAAATCTTCGCCATTTACGATGCAAAAGCTTCCGACAAATCACATTTGCTCAGAATTTGAACAAAAATTACAATTTCTCTTTATGATTTTAGTATTTTTGAAAAATAAAAATAATCCAACAACCGAAATTAGCTTCTGAAATCGAAATCCTACAAAATGTAGGATTCAAAACTTCGTTCCTAACCTTCATCGACGTTTTGGACGCAAAACAAGCGTCGCATCAAACTTTAAACAAAAATAACACTTTTTTCTCTCAGAATTCGTTCGACCTTCGTACAGGATTGAACACATTAAAAAAAAAAGAAGAAAAGAAAACAACCAACGGTTTAATCTCGATATAACGGAAACAACGATTGACCAAAACCTTACGATGATTTTTCTCACGTTTCTCAAATATCCAAAACGCTCGATAATTCGAAATACAAAACGAAAAATCAATAGATAAAAATTTTAATCGAACGAAAAAAGAAATTTAAAGCCAATGAATCGTCGAACTAACCTCCGGAACGGCGTTTTTGGCGGCAGAAACTTGCGTGGAGCCTCCCGGTTTCATGTTAAAAGCTTGCGGAAATGCTCGATGAACTCGCGTCGAAGCTCGTCGAGAATCGCCGGATTAAACACACGTTTATCTCAAAATTCTCTTCCGTAGAAAAAAAATGATCACTTTTCGATGTCGAATTATAATTCGTTCGTGAAACGTTGACAGTCGTTTGCGAATGAGTGAATTTTATGATTGTAAAAACTTTTCACCCCACATCCGCGGTATGGAGCGAGCAATTGTTTTGGCGCGAATGCAGCTGTTGAAAACCGTTGACGAAATAGTTGGAAGGACGTCTCGAAGGGGTGAGGATATTCGAGCTGACCAATAGGAGCTCGCCGATGGTTTGTGGATGCGGTTAGCAGAAGGTGCCGCATGGCGCTGCGATCGCAGCGTTGCATTGTGGGTAAAAAGCGTAGACGGGTAAAATTATAATTTTTAATTATACTTTTTTGTTTTTAATTATTATTCTTCGATTTTTTATACGACGGTTGTTGTAAACTTGAAGGGTTTATGCCGTGTTCCCTTGCAGTGAAAAATGGCGGCCTCGCATCAACCATTTTGAAGTACGTGACGTTTGTTACGAAAACCCTTTGGATGTTATCATAGATGTATTCTCATCTCTGATTATATCCATTACAGAAAAATCGTATTTCCGTGGGAAAAATGTTCGCTATGTTTGTGGAAACGTTATCGCTATCGATTTACGTTGTTTTTTTTGCATTATTCGTGACTTTAAATTGCAAATTTGGACGAGGAAATTGGAAAGGAGCTTACTTCATCTTACATCGGCTTGGCTGATGGGAATTCGCCAATGGCAGAGATGAGTAGGTTATTTATCTACTCATCTCTGCCAATGGTTTGTGGATATGGTTCGCTTCTTGCGCCCCACGACGCTGCGATCGCGTCGTTGCATTGTGGGCAAACAGCGCAGCCGAATGAAATTATACTTTTTAATTATACTTTTTTTCTGGCTCCTTTATCTGTCGAGATCCACATTTTCCGGCTTGTGATGCGACAATTATCGCTTTCCCGGAAGAATTATGCATCGCAAACCATGTTCTCCTACAGCCCCTACAGTACAAACAAAATGGCGGCCTTGCATTGACGGATTCGAAATACGCGCCGTCCGTTAGATGATTTGCATGATATCAGAGATGCATTTTCATCTTTGATTATATCTTTTACTAAAAAATCGTATTTCCATGGGAGAAACGTTTGCTATGTTTGTCAAAACATTATCTCTATCGATTTACATCGGTTTTTGCATGATTTGTAAGTTTAAATTGCGAATTTATATGAATCCTGGAAAGATGCTCGCCTCATTTTACAAAATTTTGAAGATTCTTCGAACACCTGTGTAGGATACCGTGACCGTGGTCATTACATCTGATTTATCGATCAATATCGATTATCTCGCCATCCCCTCCTCGCAATGTTTCAAAAGTTGCGCGCGCAAGCTCCATTGCCGAATCGGCGAATGTTACCGAGCACGTGGACGAAGTCACGCACGACGCAGCTGAGAGTCATGAACGTTCTTTATCGGAGTAAATAACTAATTTTTCAACATAAAAACATGCATACTCGGCAATCATCGTTCCTGCGCGAATAAGCTGCACGAGAAAATCGTTTTTCACCGTTTATTTGGCTCGTTTCGAGCTCGTAATTAAAAAAATAATGCATTTGAAAAATTCAACGACAACCAAACCTACAAATCCGAGCGTTATAGACGTCGACGATTTGGTGGTAAAGAGAAAAGGCGGCGGGAGCATTATCGATCATCGACCACTTTTTTCCAACGATGGAGAGTCAGTTAATTTTCCTTTTTTTCCATTGATTATTCATTTATTTTAGGTTATCATTTTTATCTAATTTTTTTGTTTGTTTTTATTTTGATGGATGCATCGACGTCTTTGATTCGAATGTGCGCAGAACTCTTTACGTCGTCTGGAAGCAGGTTATCAGAACTTACAGCACGCAGACCGGCGATTTCGTAAGAGAATTCGAACCGACCGAAAACAGAATAGCCGGAATAGCCCATTACGAGGACGGATTGAATACCATCATCGGATGCACCGAAAGCGGCGATCTCGTTCTTTGGAACTGTCAGAACGGGCTCGTGACCAAAAAGTTGGTAAGAGCGGAGGGTTTCTCGTCGTAAAATTCGCTGCGCGCTACGATCGAAGGAGTTTAAAATTTATAGCGATAATTTGAAATGATCTATTTAAAATTTGCAGAAACTCAATGTCAAGAGCGACGCAAAGATAAAGACGTTTAACATAATTCATTACACGAATCCCAGAAGGAAGTACGTGTGCCAAGCGCTGGTATCATACGTTTCGAAAGATGCCAATGTTGTTAATCTTGTCCTGTTGGATCTGGAAAACGGATGTTCCGTCAAGTCCAAATCGACTCAGTTAGTATTCTCGTTTATTCGTCAAATTTTGTTTGATTTTTCATTTCTCCGGATTCATTCGGATGGATAAAAGTACAACGGATGTATGTTGATTTATATTTCAAAAATTTCAGACTTCTCTGCGACAATTATCACTTGGACGTGATAGGAAATCACGGAGAGAACTTGATAGCGCTGGTTCAAGATGTGGATCTTCACATAATCGATCCAGCCAGGAACTT
This sequence comes from Sussaba pulchella, assembly GCA_963971145.1. Lineage (NCBI taxonomy): Eukaryota > Metazoa > Arthropoda > Insecta > Hymenoptera > Ichneumonidae > Sussaba > Sussaba pulchella. The sequence goes on from OZ020178.1 coordinate 7,337,675, forward strand.
AACGGGAAAAATGTGAATAAGTAGTGAAAAGAACTGGTCGAGAAAGTGTTGCGTACGCGTACGATAACTTTTCATAGTCGTTGTCACTCATTCCAGAAAAGAGTTATTTCAAAATTTTTCATAAACTATTTTTGCGACAGCGTTCGTGGTAAAATTACTAAAATAGCTAAAAAAAAAAAAATACTAAGATTATTAAAATATTATTATTAAAATATAATAATAAATAATATATTAATATATATTATTAATAAATAATATATTAACATATATTATTAATAAATAATAATAAATAATATATTAATATATATTATTATTAAATAATATATTAACATATATTATTAATAAATAATGTATTAATATATATTATTATTAAATAATATATTAACATATATTATTAATAAATAATATATTTATGTATATTATTATTAAATAATATATTAATATATATTATTATTACTATCATTATTATTATTATTAAAATTTACTAAATAAAAGCTACATTTTAGAGTTTTATCCAATTTTTCGAATCGATAGCTTAGATATTATCAGCGGGGGACACTCTGATGACAACTTTGAAAGCGAAAAATGTCCAGTAACCGAAGGGTTGAAATAAAAAGGTCTCGGAACATTTCAAATTGCATCGGAGGAAATCCATTAAAAGTTATTGCTTCAGTTTTTGAGTCATCGATCTACGTCTGGGTACCAAATTTTATCTCGATCGATATATAAGTAAGAGAATGGGAGAGCTATGACAGACGCCAGGACTGATCGAAACCACAAGTGTTCCTCAATTTCTACGCCACGCTAAAACGACTTAAAATTCATGAAAATATTAAATCTTTTAAAATTGGTAATCAACCGACGGTGCATTGAACTTTTTTTCTTCTCAGACACAAAACAGGATATCACGGTAGGAAATTAACGTGCGTGGCGGGACATCCGGTGGAAGAATGCGTGGCCACCGGAGATTCGAGCGGTCGAGTCGTCGTCTGGAAGGGTTTGTTTCTTCCAAAACCGATTCAAGGCACTTATCACTGGCACACATTGCCGGTTACCGAAATAGCTTTCAGCAAATCCGGTGAGTCTTCGATAATAAAATCTTTATCGAGTATCAAATTTTGTATTGAAAACTTTGTTTTTCTTTTCTTTTTTTTTTGTATTAAGGGGGGGGGGGGGGGGTAAGGTTAATTCGGCGAAAAAGAAGCATGTTTTTAAGATTTTTTTCTGGCGATACAAATAATGTAAATTTATTCAATCAATTTTCATATAATAATACAACATTTAAACAATATTTTCCTACATTTCCATTCCAAAATATTGAAAATTCAGCGGGTGACAGTAAATCTCCGGAGGTGCCTGGAAAAAAAAGTTGCTTTGCGGTGTTCATCATAACTCGCAAAAGAATCATTTGAAACAAAAAAATCAAAATTCATTCGTTAAAGGAGATATTTCTCGAGGTAATCACGAGGGGATTTTTTTATTTTTTTTATTTTTGATTTTTTCGTAGCACTTGGAAGCAAAAAAACCGATTTTCGCTATAAAAATCAGCTAATTTCTTGCTGTAAAATTAATAATTATTAAAAAAAAAAAGCTCTCGACAATACCTGGTGAATTATGTGAAGAAGTAGTGTGCAAAATTTCAAAACGATTGGTCCAGTAGATTTTGCGTTATCGTGAACACGGACTTTTTCGAGGCGCCTCCGAAGATTCACTGTCACCCGCTTAATTTTCAATATTTTGGAATGAAAATTTAAGAAATTATTGTTTAAATGTTGTATTATTATATGGAAATTGATTGAATAAATTTACACTATTTGTATCGCCAGAAAAAAATCTTTAAAACATGCTTCTTTTTCGCCGAATTAACCTTGCCCCCCTTAAAACTTTGGTTTTTGGAATTTTGTGACTGAACATTTTTATTTTCCGATGATTAGGAGGCCACATGTATACCGGAGGAAGCGAATGCGTCCTGGTTAAGTGGACTCTGGCAAATCCGCATCATAAATCGTTTTTACCGCGATTACCGGCGCCGATAAAACATCTTACGATAGCACCGGAAAATCTTTACGTCGCGGTGTCGACTTTGGACAATGGTACGGGGTTAAAAAAAAAATATATTAAAATCATCATCATTCCTAAAAAAATAATCTCGTAAATCTTATCGTTATTTTTTTTCAAATATCAACATTCTATCATAATTTCTAGAAAACGTTTCGATGATTTTCTTTCTTTTTTTCGCGTACTTCGATTTTTATCATGAAAACGATGATCTCCAGAAATCATTACCGTCCCAAAAATCATTCTCATAATCTTATCCACATTCCCAAAAATTTTAAAATCCTATAATAATCTGTAAACATCTCTGAATGAGTTTGTTTTATTTTTTTTTTCCTGTCCTAAATATTCCATACACGAATTGTGATCCCCAAAAATCATCGTAATAATTCTATCATCGTTTCTAAAAATCTTCGAAATTTTATCTCATTTTCAAAACTGTCCCAACGATTATTTCTTCGTTTTGTTTCGTTCGTCAACGTATTATTAACGTTTCGACAGGCATCGTCGTCGTAAATCCGCAGCGTAAATTGACCGCGGTGATACAAAATTTCACGTGGGGCGTCGCAACGTCCAGAAAAGATTTGTTTCCGGCCGGACTGACCCTCGATCCCCGCACCAACAGTCTCGTGCTCAACAGCCGAACCGGACACGTACAATTCTTCGATACGCACACCAAAAGTCTTCTGTACAATGTAATTATCGAATTTAAATTCGATTAATTAATTTAAGAATCTTCAAAAACGAATAGACGAATTTATTTATGTATCTAATTATTAATGTATTTACTTATTTAATTATTCATTGGCCTTTTTTTCAGATAAACATAACAGCTCAGAATCTTTTGACCCAAGAACGTAGCGTAATTATTGTAAATACAGAAGTAACGAAAATAGCGTTGAATCACGATGGCTCGTGGATGTCGACGGTCGAAGAACGCGACGACAAAATATCCAGCATCGAAGTACGACTGAAATTCTGGAAATTTGATCCTCAGAACCAAAAGTTAGTGTTTAAATATATATATATTTAATTTGCGGAACTAAATTCGATTATTTTTTCGTTTTTGTTTGTTTTTTTTTCTTCTCAGTTTTTCGTTGAACACGTCGATCGAGCTGCCTCACGAGTTTGGAGTAAATGCTCTTCAATTTCAACCAAACGCTTCCTTGGACGGCGAACATCATCTCGCCGTTACGACCGGCAAGGACAACAAATTTAAACTGTGGAATCTCGCCGAACCTTCTTCCATATACAGTGAGTATTATTTTCTTTATTTATTTCCAAATAAATAAAATAACTTAATGAATAATAAAATAAATAAAATAATATTAATAAATAATTATTATTAATTATTAATATTATTATTATTATTAATTATTATTATTAATATTATTATTATTATTAATTATTATTATTAATATTATTATTATTATTAATATTATTATTATTATTAATGAATAATATTAGAATATAATATACATGAATATTTATATTATTTATGATAATATTATTAGATATGTTACGGGTAAAGTCCGATGTCGGGTAGATCCAGAATTACCCGGGTAAACCGAGTTTTATCCGCTTTTGCTCCGGTAAAGTCCGAAATATATTTAATATATTTTTGATACATTTGATTAAAAATTTTTTTATTATTTTTTTTTTATTTAAAAAATAAATGTCAGACATTTATTTAGATTATTATTTAGGTTATTCGAATAATCGGAAATAACCTAGATAAATAAATAACCCGAATAAGTGTAAATGTAAAGCTATTGGAAATCTTTTTTTTTTCTTGTTTGAACAAATATTTTATTTGTAAAATGTGTTTTTTTAAATAAATATATTTTTCAAACATTAATGGCCTCGGATTCGGACTAAGGATTCCAGACCTTACCCAAGCGAAAGCGGATAGAACGCGGTTTACCCGGGTAAAGCCCGAAACTCGTCGATTTTAAATATATTTCGGCTTTTACCCAGCGAAAGCGGATAGAACGCGGTTCACCCGGGTAAATCTAGATCTACCCGTTCATCGGGCTTTACCCGTAACACATATATTTATTAAATGATTTAAAGAAATAATATAAATAAATAAAATAAATTTTTTAAGATTGAAGAAAAATAAATAAAAATAATAAATAATATAATAAATAAAAAATAAAAATAAAAGTAAAAAGTAAAAAGTAAAAAGTAAAAAGTAAAAAATAAAAAATAAAAAATAAAAAAAAAAAAATAAAAAAATAAATAAAAATAAATAAATAAAAATAATAATCATCTCGAAATTTTATTGATCCCCAAGTTTCTTTCGTTTATCCACAGAAACGACGAAGCATTGGCAATGTTACGGCATAGGTACGTACAGAAATTTGCCAGCCAACGACGCTGGTTTCGCGATAGACGGTTCTCTTCTGGCCGTGAGTTTCGAATCCAGTTTGACGATCTGGATTCCGGAATCCAGTACCCTAAAGTGCAGCCTAACTCACAGTCGATATCCGCAGACGATAACGTGAGTCCTAATTGATCCTCGCAACCAGAAAAATCTAAACAACGAGAAAAAAAACAAACCAAAGGGGCTCCCAATTAGAAACAATGCACGAATTATCATGGAGTCCGGTGTTTGTAAAGTCTTTGTAGTGTCTTGAATTTTTTTTTGTTCTTGAAAAGTCCTGGGATGTCCTCGAATTACATTTAACGTTCTTGAACGTGAACTTTTTATTGCCCTTGAATTTGAATTTGTTTGTAAAACGATATTAGTACGATTTAAGATTTTCCGATGAGTTTTATCTACTTCCACTTTTGATAAACGCCCTGAAACAACCTACATATATCCTGAATTTTTTTACAAGGCGTTATCACAACCTTTACCCTCCCCACCTCCCCTCTATCATACACGAGGGCAAATTGATACAGGCGAGGTCTTGTAAAAAAATTTTACACGTAGATATACCAATTGAAAATAGATTTATATGAATAATATTTTTTTTCAATGCTTAGAAGCACTTTCAAAAAATAATGACTGAATTAGTCTGAAAATCCCATGTTATTAAAATGGAAAACAAAACGAGCTTACAGCCACGTCTTCGCATTGGACTACAGTGCTGTGGGGTTTGGCACATATATTTTTTTAAAATTTATTTCGAACCCATCCGGAGGGTGCACTTGTCGAAATTCTTCAACATCCTTATTAAAGTCCACCCTAATACACACACACACACATTCACATACATCCGGATATTTTTCCCAAATGAATTTTTCTTAGAATTTTGGGACATTCTGAACACGTCTACATGAAAATCTGGAGAAAAAAATGTATTCGCGAAAACAAAGCTTCCTCCACCACTTTAGAAAGCTAAATTAATGAACAAAAATAATTCAAACGTCAAACATTTTTTTAGTCACGTCGAATTCGGACGTCACGAATCTTGTCATCTGTGCGTCGTCGCATCGTCGGAACACATAGCAGTTTGGAATCTTTTGACTCTGAGCATAACGTGGAGCGTTCCCTTAAAATTGACGACCCTCGTTGCCGATCCCAGCTCCATGTACATGGCCGCATTTACCTCTGACAATTCGCGTGAGTCAACAACAATTTCACCTACGAATATTTCTCGTCGCGCTGGAAAACTTTTACGTTTTCACGAATTATATTTAACAAATGTTTCTTCTCGAGGACTTTGGCTATGGACGACGACTTGTGAGATGTAAATTTGTAAGATTACTTTTTCCTCTCTATGGATCGAGAGCGAGAACAGTATCTTACCGATGTTTATTTTGTTTATCTACTTTTACTCTTTTTTTAATTATATATAATTTATATTATTATAATTAAAATTATTAATATAATTTAATAAATTATATAATAATATAATATCAAATATTAATATATTTATATATTAATATATATTATTATAATTATAAATTAATTATAAATAATTTGATGATGTTCTTTATTTTTCTATAATGAAAATCGAATCGTGAAAAAAAAAAATCGAAATATATTTAAATATATTTAACAAATATATATAACAAAATATTATTATATTAAATATAATTAACAAATATATATAACAAAATATTATTATATTAAATATATTTAACAAATATATATAACAAAATATTATTATATTAAATATATTTAACAAAATTTAGATTTAAAAAAAATAATAATTGGATGATTGATCAATCGAATATTCCTGGATTTATTTATTTTATTTGCGGTTTTATTTTTATTCGTTTTGTGTGCGCAGTGTTCGTGTTTACGCCACAATCGTCGCGTCCTGTGTACACGAGAACGAACCTCGTCGATGACGACAGTTTCATGCTGGGTGGAAGCTTCGTTCCTCATCCACGGGAAAAACGCGGTCCTACCGTCAAACACTGGCAACGAACCTCGCAACTGTTTTTCCTCGATTCCAATCAGGTAAACCGAATCTTTCGCAAATTTAAGGGGTTGTACGTAGTATCGGCGAAAATTAGGGAGTTTTATGAATTTTTTCATGAAAATAATTTCAATTTTGGGGAAACTATTGCCGTTTTCGAAAAACACTTTTTTCATACAATTTTCAAATGTTTTCTCTGAGTAAAATCGAAAAATATTCGCTATAAAATTTTCGAATGGATAAAAAACAAGGGTGCAAAGTCGAACCTTGCACATTGCTTCCTTATAATTTTTTACATTTGCCAGAGTTTCCTCTATGAGAAACTGTGTCGATCAATTTTGGCTTCCCCATAGAGGAAGCTTTGGCAAATGTAAAAAATTATGAGGAATCAATGTGCAAGGTTCGACTTTGCACCCTTGTTTTCATATAAAATCCGTTCGTAAATCGATCTAGTCCAGAATAAATATATGGTGAATTCCATGTCAAATCTAAAAAATTGAAAGTCGCATCAAATTTAAACGCCTAGATGGATTTTGCCCAAATTCAATACGAAAAATCTTTCGATAATAGTACGACTTTGTACCAAATTTTAGTCCGATATCTCGAAAATTGTGGAAGCTAGAGCGCGCACGTTTATTTTTGAAAAACTTCAAAACGACATAAAATATGAATGGTTCGATGGATTTTGCCCAAATTCAATACGAAACATCTTTTGATAATAGTGCAACTTTGTGCCAAATCTTAGTCAGGTATCTCAATAATTGCACCAGCTAGAGAGCGCACAGGGACTTTTTACACCTTTCAAAATTCTTTGCAACAAAAGCGCTGATTGTTTTTTTTTTAAATTCAGTAACAAGCATCACCCCGTAGCCGTACAATATTCTACTGAATTTGAGCTCGGTATCTCGAAAATTGTGGGAGCTAGAGACCGAAATTTTTGAATTTTAAAAAAATCGCGTAAAAACAAACAACTACATGGATTTTTCGAAAAATTTAATCATGCTATGAGCCTTGAACCCTTCACATGTGTGACAAATTTCAGCTTGATATCTCAAGCCGATCTCAAATTGCGAACGTTCAACCAATATTACATACACACACACATACATACACACTAGGGTGGTTGTTATTTGGGTCATTTTTTAAATGTGATTGGAGAGTGGTGTCAATCAATGGCAAAAAAAAATGTTGAGCCTAGTTTGAACCTTTTAGTCCAACTCCTTCACCGCCCGAGAAGCAGGTGAAGTTTTCCGTTTAAAATACACACAATTTTTCTCCATCCCGGTAATTATATTGGTGGGAGGACTAATTATTTTTGAAAAAATCCAATACTATATGAAATTCACGGGTATAAACCCTACTTTCAGGAAAAAAATATGACACATGGGTCATTTGATGCCACATTTACACGCACCTTCGCACCGGTCCCTGACGATCGTCCTGCAATTTATTGGGATAATTCGGAAATAAATAGAATATTTGAGAGTTACGGGACCCTACATTGATTGTGATCGTTCGGGAAGGTTGAGTAGAATGTTTTACGTCAATTTTGTCCCACTTGGCTCAGGTTTTATGCAGATTCATCAATTTTTAATTAAAAAAAGAGTGAAAAATATAAAAATTACACATACATGTGTTATATTTTTTTCCTGAAAGTAGGGTTTATACCCGTGAATTCCATATAGTATTGGATTTTTTCAAGAATAATTAGTCCTCCCACCAATATAATTACCGGGATGGAGAAAAATTGCGTGTATTTTAAACGGGAAACTTCATCTTCTCCTCGGGCGGTGAAGGAGTTGAACTAAGAGGTTCAAACTAGGCTCAACATTTTTTTTTTCGCCATTGATCGACACCACTCCCCAATAACATTTCAAAAATCACCCAAATAACAACCACCCTAATACACACACACACATACATCCGGACATTTTTTCTAAATATGATTTTTAAATATTTTGGGACATCGCAAACACGTTTTCATGAACATCTCGAAAAAAAAAAACCTAACCAAAACAAAACTTCCTCCACGAGGAAGCAAAACGCATCAAGAATAAACAAAAATAAATAAAAAAAAACGTTCAAACAGGAGCTGCTGACTCTGGAATCCGTGTCTGAGGCCGCGGTGTCATTGGAAAATTTAACCGTAACCGGAAATCTACCGGCAACGGCGTTTGGCAGTCTCGTAGCTGCCGAAACAACGATTTCCTCAACGGACAAAGCAACGCCTTACATTCACTCGCAGCTAAATCTTCATGGAAAAGGAATAGCCGAAGAGGTGAGCCCAAAATCATTAAAAATCCTTCCCTCAAAAACAATTAAGAAAAAAAAAAAACAAAAATCGTCTTCCCTCGTCCACATTTATTATTCGATTCGTCGTTGAGATCAATAAATCGTATGATACAGATTCGTCAAAATTATCATCGAACGAAATTTTTTAATTCGTCAAAAATTTATAATCCTCAAATTTTTCGATATCCGGAATAATTTTTTGTTATTCTTTTGACCGGATGCACGGCTCGTGCTGCTAGTTTTGCCAATCGTGAGAAAAATTTAACTATGATCGGTCTTCGATGAGACTTTAAGTAGATTTTTGGCAGATGCGTGGACGACAAACTTTGATCCAGCGACGAGGCTCTCAACGGTCAGTGTTTCCTCGCGATTCTGTAATTTCGGCAACGTCGAACCAAATCAAATTTTCGGTATCTCAAACAGTGCCATTGCGGAATTTGTCGCATATTTTCCATCGCCTGTAACAAAATTCCAAGGGGGGAAAAAAATGAAAATTTGATAATCGTTCGTTGGTTCGTTGAGGGGGTACATCTGTGCGGATTGCCGGAAAAGTGGGTGAATTTTGGGAATTATTGTCTCAAAAACTATTCGTCCGATTGAATTCAAATTGGTTTTATTTGAAAGTACATACATTGAGGTATGTTGAGGATTTTTTATATAAATATGTAGCGAATGGGAGCGCTGTTATTCTGGCCGGCGTAAAACAACTTTGTCGTCGGCACGGTTTGCGGTTCCCACTTTTTTCTCGCAATCGGTTGGTTTGAAACAAAAATTTCAAGAAGATTCTTAAAGTGTAACGTCTCGAGCTGTTCGGCACGTAGGATTTTTTTTTTTTCACAAAATGGCGCTTGATTGAAATTGAAATTCACTTTTTAACCTCAATTTACGACCTTTTTTGGTTGATAAAAAAATAAATAAATTAGTTTTAAAAAAAAATCTTACGTGCCGAACTTCATTGCCTATCCGTGCATATTGCGTCCAAATTTTAAAGGAATCGGTCAATCGGTTATCTAAAAAAAAGTGGGAACCGACTTTGAAAAGCGTGTTTCGAGATAAACGCGTTTGAAGTTTGGGAACTCGCTATATATTTATATTAAAAAATCGTCAACATACCTCAATGTATATACTTTCAAATAAAACCAACTTTAATTCAATCGGACGAATAGTTTTTGAGATAATAATTCCCAAAATTCACCTACTTTACCGACAATCTACACAGATGTGTTCCCTCAAACGAGACAGAAAAAACCTTCGAACTTCGTTTGCTGCTCGAGCGTTGATCGAGCAAGAAGCAAGAATTGTGAATTATGTGGCAAACCAAGTGAGGATGATGACCCCACGTACTATTACGTCGTTGCAATGAAGCGAGTACGATGGATAAAAAGATTTTGAAGAAGAAAAAAAGGGGAAGAGAAAAAAAAATAGGATACGCGTCGATGAATGAATGTGAAAAAAAAAATAAAACGAATGATTGTCGAATGGCGAAACGTACTCCGAGGGTTCTTCGATGTTTACTCACTGCTTCGGGAGCACCAGCGGGAAATCCACTGGCCAAACCGACGAGAACGAAGACGATGGCGAGAAGAATCGTCGAAAGGTACGAATTGCTGCGAAGCTTCATTCGTTCTTCGTTTTTTTTTTCTTTCTTCTTTCGTAAGTGCGAGACGAGATCGAAACTGGGGTGAGCACGTGGAGAACTCGACGTTTATTCGATTCGAAATTTCTTCGATCTCCTTCTTGCAAAAGTTCTTGCGAAAAATTCGTTTTTCTTGCGAAAATTTCGATCTTCTTCTTGCAGAAGTTCTTGCGAAAAATTCGTTTTTCTTGCGAAAATTTCGTTATTCTTCTTGCGAAAATTTCGTTATTCTTCTTGCGATAATTTCGTTATTCTTCTTGCGAAAAATTCGTTATTCTTCTTGCGAAAATTTTGTTCTTGCGAAAAATTCGTTCTTCTGGAAATTCTTCCGAAAAATTTACAATCTCTGACACAAACTTAAGACTGAATTTTTTGAGATTTCGTTTGGATGACGATGGAAAAAAAATATATAATAATAATTTGATTGTTCGATTAGAACGTTTCGAGAACGAGTCGAGATCGTTTGTCGTGGCTCGACGTTTGGCTCGCTACTGAACCTTTCGGAAGGCTCGGGATGATTTAATATAGACCGGACCGGAGAGAGCCGCGCCGGCAAAACGTTCCCGCACCGATCTACGTTCCTCCCCCGCTCTTTCCTTCTCGTCGTTCCGTTTCACGCACGTACAACCGCTTCGAACGAGTGGCCACGTCCCCGTGGGGTCTCCGCACGTGGGTGGCCCAGACGCAGACTCGTCACCTGGACCGTTCTTGATTCATCGCCGACTTTGTCACTTTTCTATGCCACGAAGCGTCGCGTATCATCTTTCGAATCACCGATATGTTTATTTATCTATTTATTTATTCATCTATTTATTTATCTATTTATTTATCTATTTATTTATCTATTTATTTATTTATTTATCTATTTATTTATTTATTTATGTATATATCGATTTATTTATTTGTTTCGGGAAGAAAGACGAATTATTTAATTATTTTCTTGACGTCGAACCGATTGAGAAAATCTTCTCATCTTTTGATTCACCGATTTTTAATTATATAATATAATTAAATAAATAAAAAAAATAAATAAATAAATAAATATTATTTATTTATCTATTTATTTATGTATTTATCGATTTATTTATTTATTTCGGGAAGAAAGACGAATTATTTAATTATTTTCTTGACGTCGAACCGATTGAGAAAATCTTCTCATGTTTTGATTCATCGATTTTTAATTTATTCATTTATTTATTTTTATCTATTTATCTATGTATTTATCGATTTATTAATTTATTTCGCGAAGAAAGACGAATTATTTAATTATTTTCTTGACGTCGAACCGATTGAAAAAATCTTCTCATGTTTTGATTTACCGATTTTGTATTTATTTATTTATTTATTCATTTATTTATCTATCTATTTATGTATTTATCGATGTATTTATTTATTTCGCGCAGAAAAACGAATTATTTAATTATTTTCTTGACGTCGAACCGATTGGGAAAATCGTCTCATTTTTTGGTTCACCGATTTTTAACTCAACTCATTTATTTATTCATTTATTTATTTTTACATTTATTTATTTATTTTCCAACAAAACGCAAATTTTTCAATCATTTTCTTTGTACCGTCTGAACCGGTCCGAACCGGTTGGAAAAAATGTAATTATCCTGTTCGAGATGACGAAGTGAATTCATCGCGTATTCGTCACTTTAATTTCCCACAAAATCTCACGCCTCATCTTTTGATTCATCGGCTGAGTTGGTCTTTTTAAATTTGTTCTGGAAGAAACTCGGAATCTCGGATTACTTTCTTGACGTCAAACCGTTTGGGTAAAATGAAATTATGAAATTTGACGATACGAAGTGGATTAATCGCAGAGTCGTCTCTTCTCTCCATCTCTCTCACTCTCTCTCTCTCTCTCTTTCTCTTTCCAACGTCATCTCTCAAATTTTTATTCAACGATCTTTTTTTAAAACTATTTTTTTCCACGGAAACACGAATTTTCCAATTATTTTCTTGACGTCAAAGCTGTTGAAAAAGAAAATGAAATCATGAAATTTGAGAATACGGAGCACTTCCGGAACGTCACGACGATGAGTAGACGGTCAATTAAAAATCATCTTGACCCGAACGTCATTCCAATTGCTCGAATATTCGAGAAATATCAGTTTTTAGCGATCCACACTGGTTCAAACGGGGTTAAACCGTGGCGTGGATTCAACGTTTGCACGCCTTAATTGTCTTTTCATTCGGTGACTCGGTTGGGGTCCGTTAAAGACTCCGCGGTATGTTTATTCACGCCCACGCGAGGCTAACGTACGGTTCGGGGTATTTTGTCGTAGCTTAAATTCGTTGAATCTCGATCGGGGGATTCCCGATCGAACCCACGAGTCTTTGCATCTGTATTGCATCGGGATTTTTTGATATTGCTTTGAAGTGGTCGAGTTATTTGTTATTTTATTTTAATCATTATTAATTGTCGTTTATTTATTTTATTTTCCAAAATCGACCTGCTTTTGCATTTTTATTTCGTCGAGATTTTTCGATATTACGTCAAATCTTTCCAGTAAATTATTATTCAATTTTAATTATTATTAATTATCGTTTATTTATTTTTCTTTTTCAAAATCGATTTCTCGTCGCGTGATTTAGATAAAGAAGATTGATCCAGCGGAAGAATATTTTCTTGAACTTGCCTTTGCCTTTTTATTTCATCGAGATTTCTCGATATTACGTCAAATCGTTCCAGTAAATTATTGTTCAATTTTAACCTTGATTAATTATCATTTCTTTTTTTTCCAAAATCGATTTCTCGTCACGTGATTTAGCTCAAGAAAAATTGATCAAACGGAAGAATATTTTCTCGAAACTGCCTTTGCATTTTTATTTCATCGAGATTTCTCGATACTTCGTCAAATCGTTCCAGTAAATTATTGTTCAATTTTAACCTTGATTAATTATCATTTCTTTTTTTTCCAAAATCGATTTCTCGTCACGTGATTTAGCCAAAGAAAAATTGATCCAGCAGAAGTATATTTTCTCAAACCTGTCTTTGCATTTTTATTTCATCGAGATTTCTCGATATTACGTCAAATCTTTCCAGTAAATTATTATTCAATTTCAATCATCATTAATTATCGTTTATTTATTTTATTTTCCAAAATCGATTTCTCTTCGCGTGATTTAGCCAAAGAAAAATTGATCCAGCAGAAGTATATTTTCTCAAACCTGTCTTTGCATTTTTATTTCATCGAGATTTCTCGATATTTCGTCGAATCGTTCCAGTAAATTATTGTTCAATTTTAACCTTTATTAATTGTCATTTCTTTTTTTTTCTCAAAATCGATTTCTCGTCACGTGATTTAGCTAAAGAGAAATTGATCCATCCCAAGAATATTTTCTCGAATCTGCCTTTGCATTTTTATGTCATCAAGATTTCTCGATATCACGTCAAATCTTTCCACTAAATTATCATTCACTTTCAATCGTCATTGATCATCATTCATTCATTTTATTTTACAAAATCGATTTCTCGTCGACAAATTTAACCAACGTACAAAATCGATCCATCAAAAATCCGACTCATCGGCTCGGCAACGTAAACACCTTCGACAACGTCGTCGCTGACACAAATCCACGTTGGCGTGTGAAACTAACCGATACAAAACGAACAACCTCTAAACAACGGCCAGAAGTCGACGAAAACCGGGTCGAACATTTTGCCGGAACAAAAGCTAACCGAGTTTGCAACGTTATCGAGCGACCGATGGAACCTACGTGGAAAACTTTTGTCATCGTCGAGATTCCGTTTTCCGGCGTTCAACGACGTTTTCCCATCTCGTTCGCATCGACGACCGGAATTTCGCTGTTACGAACGATGAATAGCATCCGAACGAATCGCATATATCGCGTATTTCTCCTTCGTCGTCGTCGCAGTAACGTTCGGGGTTTGCGCGTTAATTATTTTGTGCGCTAAATAAACCTTTCGACGTCGGTGGAATAACGTTACGACGTTCGCGATAACGCGAGAACCAAACTCGGGCGTGTGTAGGTTGTTCAACGTCGTGAATTCGCAACGTTTTGCTAACAAAGACTCGACGAATCAACCCAGATCTGAAGTAATAAATTGCGGGGAAAAAATTTTTCTAATTCAGGTCGGGGTTTTGGCCTCGCCCGTTACCGACGTTACGAGCCACGACGAAAATTCACGGAGATAAAATCTTTGCTACGTAAAATTTGTGTCATTCGTTCGTGTTGCCTCGTTACAGTTGCTTTCCGTTCCGGCGCACACGCTACCGCCCATGAGAATGCTTTGCGGGCCCTTCGTGCTTTCGTTGAGAGCTCAAGGAACCAACAAGACTCGTCTGCAGGATGACAATGTCACGAGGTTGGGCATTTTTTTTATTTGTTCGAAATGTTTTATTTTTTTGTGTGGTTATTTTTCAATGTTTATTTTGGTTTGATTTGTTTTTGTAGTAGTGTTTTATTGGTGTTATTTGACAGGGTTTATGTTTACGATTGCATGATGGAACGAAATTAAATATTGCATGATTGATTGAATTTCGTCGATTTATCGAAATGTTTGCTTGTTTTATTTATTTATTTTTCAATGTTTGTTTTGGTTTGATTTGTTTTGGTAGCAGTGTTTTATTGGTGTTATTTGACAGGTTTTATGTTTACGATTGCATGATGAAACAATGTTAAATATTGCATGATTGATTGAATTTCTTCGATTTATTGAAATGTTTGCTTGTTTTATTTATTTATTATTCAATGTTTATTTTGGTTTGATTTGTTTTAGTAGTAGTGTTTTATTGGTGTTATTTGACAGGGTTTATATTTACGATTGCATGATGGAACGAAATTAAATATTGCATGATTGATTGAATTTCGTCGATTTATTGAAATGTTTGCTTGTTTTATTTATTTATTTTTCAATGTTTGTTTTGGTTTGATTTGTTTTGGTAGCAGTGTTTTATTGGCGTTATTTGACAGGGTTTATGTTTACGATTGCATGATGGAACGAAATTAAATATTGCATGATTGATTGAATTTCGTCGATTTATCGAAATGTTTGCTTGTTTTATTTATTTATTTTTCAATGTTTATTTTGGTTTGATTTGTTTTAGTAGTAGTGTTTTATTGGCGTTATTTGACAGGTTTTATGTTTACGATTGCATGATGAAACAATGTTAAATATTGCATGATTGATTGAATTTCGTCGATTTATTGAAATGTTTGCTTGTTTTATTTATTTATTTTTCAATGTTTATTTTGGTTTAATTTATTTTAGTAGTAGTGTTTTATTGGTGTTATTTGACAGGTTTTATGTTTACGATTGCATGATAAAACAAAATCGAAAATTGCATGATTGTGTTGGTGATTGATTGAATTTCTTCGATTTATTGTAATGTTTGATTGTTTTATCTATTTATTTTCCAATGTTTATTTTATTTTAATTTATTTTAGTAGTAGTGTTTTATTGGCATTATTTGACAGGTTTTGTCTTTACAATTACATGATAAAACAAAATCGAAAATTGCATGATTGATTGAATTTATTCGATTTATTGAAATGTTTGCTTGTCTTATTTATTTATTTTCCAATGTTTATTTTATTTCAATTTATTTTAGTAGTAGTGTTTCATTGGTATTATTTGACAGGTTTTATCTTCACAATTGCATGATAAAACAAAATCAAAAATTGCATGATTGTATTGATGATTAATTGAATTTCTTCGATAATTTCGTGTAATTTTTTTTTTTTTGCACTATTTAAGATGAAGGATGCAATTTAATTTGTTATCTATCATAGGTCTATTGTAAATCTATCTATTTAGTTCGTGTACGCCTAAGTATTTTAATTTATTTTACTTTTCGTTTTATCTTGAAAAAATCTTTATTTTCTTTCGTAGCGACACCAACGGATCGTTGCAGAAAGATTCGACGAACGACAGCGACGACGAGGAACGAGTAACGGATTCGAAAGACTTCGCCGAGGTGCAGATCACCGCTGGAGACTCGGAGGATGTTGACGAGACGAATATTCGTATCTCCAGTTACGATTGGAGCTTCTTGTCGTCGATATTGCCGAGCAACTCGACTATGTGAATTCTTTATACATAAATATATTTTTTTCCTCCATGTTGCGAATACAATTTTATCAAACGTATTTTCATGATCTTTTATGGATATTTTTTTATTCACACGCGAGATATTTCCATACGGATTTCGATCGAACGTGGGAGAATTTTTTTAATGGCTCTTGCGACGGTTTTTTATTATTTTTTTGTTGTTTTTTTTTTTTCTACAAATATATGTCATGAAGAGATGGGCGTTCGTTCAATGAAAATGTATTTGAAATATTTTCATCGGTGAATTATGATGGATTGTAATTGCTATAAAATATTAGGGTGAGATGGGGTTAAATCGCCATTTTTTTACTTTTCACGCTGCAGAACCTGCATTTATAAAAATATTCTCAAACATGATTTTTTTTTCTGAAAGTATAAACCTTTGGCTACAAAATTTATCTTAACAAGTTCGATGTAACTTATACTTATTATTTAGCACGGTCGTTTGAAAAAAAAGGTGCAAAGTGGTTTTTTTACGCCACCTAGTTGGGTAATAAAACCACTTTTTTTCAGGTCAAATATAAATGCAAATTTGTTGTTTCAATATTTTTTATCATTCATAACGGTCACAACTTATTGTATTAACCTTTCAAAGAATGAAAGAAAAAACAGTTTCAAGGGGCAACTTTTTCTTTTTCGGCTCGCGATTTTTTGCCCAACACCTTAAAAATTTTTTTCTCAGCTCGTGCAGTTCGTGCTCGTACTGGTCGCTTGGTTATTCAACCCCGCACACTCTTTTGCGCGAAAAGCCACGTGATCCGAAAACAAATGCAAATATCGGAAAATCGTTTTAACATTCGGGTTGGTGACGAATTGTTGCTCCAAGAAAACACTTGCCTAATTTTTTTAAGCCCAATTTTCACAACTTTCACCAGCCATCAAAAGCCGGAAATTTTTTTTTTCACATCGCTCAAAATGCTTATCTCACCACGAAAATTGTAGAAATGCAGATGCGGCAGTCCAACGAAGTACAAAAGTTGCGCATTATCGACCACGACTTACCTTATGAACGGCTGCTCTTTCTATCAATCCGGTCAAATGTGAGCGTCAAATGATTATCTTACCCGCTGGCGATTTAACCCCATCTTACCCTAGAATGAATTGTAAAACAATAATTCATCAAAATTATTTATCTTACTCGCAGAAATGTCGACATTTGAAATTACTCCATGACGATTAATCGCAGTTATTTGTGTGAGAAAAGTATTTTAAATGCAATTTTCATCGAAATGATCCCCGACAGCATGAAAATTGGATAGGTAACTAAATAATACAATAGACAATAGAACAAATCGATGTTTCTCGATTTAATTCGTCGATACGACATCAAACTGTTTTATCCATCGTTATTATAAAATTTCACGTCAATCTCTTGTCGCACTATCGCAATTGCGCCATTTATTCATTGATTCATTTATTTCTCTTATTTATTTATTCGAAAAAAAAATATATAATAATATATAATATAATATAATATATATGGGGTATTCCTGGGAATTTCGGCAACTTCGGACAGTTGGGTCAAAATTTTTGCCCCCAAATTTTTTCCATTAATATGTGTTGAAAATAAAGAGACGTATTTCGGCGTTTTTTATTTTGAGCCCCCACTTTTGAAATACGGTCAAATGAAGTTTTTGAA